>JALBZB010000018.1:0-85610 GCA_038050625.1 Pythium sp. MPC-2022a
GCTGGCGATGGCTTGCCTCCTGCTGGCGTCTCTGGAGCTGGCGATGGCTTGCCTCCTGCTGGCGTCTCTGGAGTTGGTGTAGGAGTTGGAGTGGTTGGTGCTGGAGTTGGAGTCGCTGTCGTTTGCGCTGGAGTCACTGTTGCTGGAGTAGGTGCAGGGGTTGGCTTAGCAGTCGTTGAAGCGGGGGTCGGTGATGGGATTGGAGTACAAGCGATGGACGCGTCAAGCAGTTGAAGAACCTCCTTGTAGTAGATGCCAGCTGAGGTGATCATGTTTGGTCCTGGCTTCCCAATAGCGAGCCAGAGAAAATCAATGTGATCCTGCTTGGACGCTCCGAGCCATTCGCCACCAATGATGTTCTTCTGAGCATCCAACTCCAGGAAGTACGTGTAGTCTTTGCTGCGGGTGTACGCGTCCACACGACCAGTCGAGACAAGCGGACCGTCCTCGTAGGCTTCCACGATCCAGCTCAGCTTCGTGGTCGTATACACCAAGTACTTGGCGTCCGGGTTGAACGGGTAGTCCTCGGTGCCGAACTCGGCGAGCGAGCCCGTCGTGACGTCAACCAGGTCCGAGCGGGTCACTTCGTACGAACGGATCGGCATGTTCCACACCGCCGCCGTGTTGTCCACGTCCATGACGACCGGCTTCGCGTACTTGCCCATGACGTTTGTGAGCGCGATGTGGAAGAACCCCGCGCCAATGTCGCGACGGTCTGGCCCCACGTAGCGTCCGTACTTGTCTTGCGCGTTGATCGAGTCTGGTCCCCAGAAACGCACGCCCGTCATCACGGTATCGAGCTCCGCACCGTCGTAGAATTGCGAGAGCAGAGCCTTGATATCGAAAGGGTGGAAGAGAATACCGTTTCTCGTCACGTCGCACTTTGGCTCAGGCTCGTTCAAAGCTGCTGGAGCCCACGCGTGGCAGATGCCATACCAGTCAGGCATGCAGTAGCCGCGCGTCTGGCCCTCGCGGATGCCGCAAGTGTTGCCGTCACTCGATCCAGCGCAATCGCTGTTCGACTTGCATGGTTGGTTGTCGCTCATCGAGAGCACACCGGTGCTCGCCGAGATCGTGTCCTTGAAGTCCTGGACGTCGCGCTTGAAGCCCAGCGCGTACTTCTCCGCAGGACTTGCTTCGTCCGCTTTCCAGCGGTGGTTGATACCGTCCAGGTGGGTCGGCCAGTACGAGCTCGGCCACGGCGCGGCCGTGCGCGCAGCGCTCGAGTACTTGGACTTGAGCACGTCGAAGCTGCGCTCCATCGGAGTCTCAAAGTAGTTTTCGAGTCTAGTGATGTCATCAGGGTAGATGCTGTTGCCCTCAAGCACACGCGCGCGCTGCGCGTGGACACTAGCAGGCGCATCGACACTGTCGCCGCCGATGACAGGCACGGACGTGATGCCGCTCTCAGCGAGGATGGCGTCTTGCACGGGGTCGTCCTTGATAATGGGCTTCAGCGCATCCTTCGCGCGCTTGTTACTGAACGCTGGGTGGTCGTGGTTCAGCGGCGTGATGTTACCCAGTGGCGTCACAGGGTTGCTCTCGAGCGAGGCGCCGTGCGCGGTGTTCTGGAATGCCAGGCACGCCAGCGCAACGAAGGCGGCAAGACGAGTCGGGGACACGACCATCTTGAGTGTAATCTGCCTCGAGTTGGTGTCTTCTGTCTCTGACGAAGGAGAGGGAGAGGAGGACGACTGCTAGCTCACGGCAAATTGGCGAATGAAACCGCTCCAGCGCAGCGAGCGAGCGAGCCACTGGCGCTCGCATCAGCGCGCAGCAGTAGCGGGCGATGCGCGAGCTGGTCCGTGGATTCACTCGCCTCGACGCGACGACCTTCCCTTCCTTGTCCCTCCTCCCATCTCCAGGAGACGCTTTCGTTGACACGCATCAGACGGGCATACACGAACAGAGACGGGGCTCATACGAACAGAGACGGTGCTGCGGGTTTAATCAA
Organism: Pythium sp. MPC-2022a; assembly: GCA_038050625.1. Lineage (NCBI taxonomy): Eukaryota > Oomycota > Peronosporomycetes > Pythiales > Pythiaceae > Pythium > Pythium sp. MPC-2022a. The sequence goes on from JALBZB010000018.1 coordinate 1,955, forward strand.
GAGATGACTGTCAGCAAAATGGGGAGAAAACCACGAATTTGCGTACTTAGTCGGGTTTTGCGTATACAAAAGAGAGTCGATAGTAAAACATAACTCATGTTTTAAAACCGAATGATTTAAATACGCATATGAAGCAATCTGTCTCGTTTATATTGTACCTCGTGTATTGAGTATTTTGGATGATTTCAAACAGTTTTGATCATAAGAAGGCACTGCGATGATATATATATAATGCAGAAAATATAACAAGGCTTTCCTGGTTAAGTTAACAAAAGGGTTTTAGGGGGAGGGCGGAATTCAACGAGTCAAAGTAACCTGGCGATTCTGTTCTCTCGGATAATGAATATCTATTAAGACAGAGAACGGAATCGCCAGGTTACTTTGTACCACTGAATTCCGCCCTCCCCTCTGCAAATTGAGGGAAACTAATTTACTTACGGTACAAACTAGTTGCAAATGAGGTAAATTCCCAAAAACATACGAAATGACGCCTTGTTTCTAGCTCAACCAGCGTGTCAAGCGTAGGCGGGCTCCGGGTGTCTGTTTCTCGTGCGATGCAAAAGCCCTCGTGAGCCGAGGGCTTTTGCAGTCCGAGAACACTGTTCATACATTCACGCTCGCTGCACCCTGTCAATACGATCATATCGCTTCGCCTCGCTCTCAGACGGTCATTAATCTAGGATAAGGTCATCAATCTGCTTTTTAATGCCCAAGGAATCTTGAGACCAAAGTCTCGCCGAGCTGTCCTGTGGGCGGCACACTTTCTCCACACTGACGCGGGGCGACTTTTGCCAGATTCGCTTTGGATTCGTCTGTGTGAAGCGCCAGCGTTCTGCACAGGAATGGGCGCACCTACGCATCTTCATTCGTCTGAGCGCGACCGACGCGACAGTAGAACGCGGCCATCTCCGACGTGTACCATCCTGAACTGAACTCTTGAAGCGGGAACGGTTGCCACGCACAGAAACACAAGCGCCATCCATTACACCACGAGAGCGGTGTATAGGAAACAGGTTGCAAACGCGTTATACAAAACACAAGATGTAAATTTGTATGCAACACCGATGTGTGTTACTGCAACAGTAAAAGCACAGAATCGAAAGAGATCTCCAGTGTTAGTTTTGCTACAACAGCTCCTCCATTGAGCAGTTAGATGTGGAAATGATTTGGCGAAACTGCCAGTTGAACCTTGACAGAATTGTATCTTTTCCCTGACATCGCGAATGATTTGCCGGTTTCACACAAACGAAGACGTACAGTTTCTTACTCCGTTTTTCGAATGAGCAGGTCTCCATTCATCCATCCAAATTCACACGCAAACTCCACAAATAGGTCGCAACCTGCCGCCACTTGGGCATATTGGACCAGTCTGTCGCTTGCCTTTCGTTCGTCCGCTCTTTTTGTGCACGAATGCTGGCCGCACCCAAAAGAGCGACGGGGGTCCTTTTTCTTCTCTGTTCGTTGGACGCGAGTCCTGTCGCGTGCATGCGTCCCGTGGCCTCTGGTCTGAGTCTGTGAATGAGCGATTGTGAACGCAAGTGTTTGCGCGCATGATATGACATCACTTTGTGAGGCTGTTGTCCATTTCTCGCCAAAGCCGTCGTCGCTGCAAGCATGTGCATGGATCCAAGCATCCAAGCATCGATCGGAGAGTTCCTGTTGTACATTGACTGGACTCTGATATGTGTGCTCGCATCTCAGAGTGCATGAACGATCACACGTCTTTGACCTTGTTGCTGTTGTTTGTTGCTGTTGACTGGTGGATGGATGGGTCCGCATGAGCAGTCCACAAAAGCTGGTGGTTGGATCGGGTAGCTCTGCGGTGGACCGAGCGACATTCAGCAGAACGAAGGGCTACTGAAAGTCATGTCACTTTGCTTTCCACCAGAGTAAACCTGCGTCGTCCTGACTGCATGCTGTGGACTAGGAATGAGGGCATCGCTTCCTGGTACGAAAGCAATGCCGCTTGAGTGGGTAAAAGACAAAGGATGTTTATGTTGACACCTTCATTCCGGACAGCACACACATGCCGAACTTGCACGTCAGGCATCCATAGACGCGCTTAGCAGCTCAGGCGTTTCCGCTAGTTCAGCAGCAGCAGCGTCTACCTCTCCTGACAAGCTCATTTGGTTCGCGTGAACGGGAGCTCGACTCGACTTGTAGGATTCCTCTTAAAGTCGGTGGTGTCTTTAAAACTCGGAGTCGCGCTAAAAAACTGTTCTCTCTAAACGCACAAATGTATTTTTCAATTTTTTTCAAATGAATTTATTTTATCACACGTCTGTTCATCAATATGTCAAGCTTCGTATATGTCCATTTCACTTCACTTCACTATAGACAGCTACTTGAAGGTATCTTGACAGATTGTTGGTTGTTGCTTCAAAGATTTAAAATTCCACAAAATTTGTCGTTTTTTATTTCCAAAAATTACGCAGACTTTCTAAAGTCTTACTAGAGAAAGACTACTTGCGGCCAATCCGTTTTTGAGCAGAAATGAAAACTACCTGTAAAAAAACAATTAGAGGATCACGTAAAAAAAGCATTTTTATTGTCGAAAAATACCCTCTCGAAGATGATACTGAGCACTTTCATTGTTATGTAAATGTGCTCATGAATCCTAAATAGTAGCCTCTCAGTCTTGATTTGAGTATGTAGTCCCGTGCATAAAAGGAGATTCGTGGAACTTTTAAAAACACAAAAGCAGCTTTTCATTATAAAACAGAGGTCATTTATTGTAACGACGGTTTTTACCTAAAATTCGTATCAAATCTTAGAGTTCATCACGTTTATGATTCATGAATTCGGTAGTTATGGTTCATATTGAGAGAAGTTGTGAGAATTGAGAACGAGATCGCCGGGCACTCATCCTTATTATTATAGAGCTACATGAACTGGAGGGAGAACCAGCCTGTGGATTGGCATGCAGATACGGTTTGCTTTTGCTGCGACTGGCGCTTCTGTTGCGTCAGCTTCGCAGCAGTAACTGCAACGCAGGCAACTCTTTGCTCATGGCGGAGACGCTTTTGTATCAGGATTGCTATTTGAAGCGTCTTGACATAATGTTGAGCGGTTTTAGCAAGTCGACAATCGACTTCGACGGGATATGCGAAACATCAGAATTTCGCAGAATGGGAAAAATCGGGATTGTAGTTCAATATCCCGTTTTCAAGACGCCCTTGAAAGCGGAAAAACAAAGAGCAAAAGCAATCAGCAACGCGCGCGCGCAGAGATGCTGGACATCCTGTCGTCGCCGCTGCGCGGGTACATCGCGCAGAACCTGCAGTTCTACCTGAGCAAGTACATCGAGGGCATCCAGCTCGAGGGGCTCGGGCTCTTCGGCGGCGACCTGGTGCTCAACGACCTCGAGATCAAGCGCCATGTGTTGATGGTAACAATGCGAAAGCGTGCCACACACGCGCGCGCGTGTTGCGGGCATCCCTGGTTGCTCTTGAGTCAGTAGAATGAGGGTATGGGTGGCTTGTGCGAGTATGTCTAAATGCTGTGGCGTTCTGTGTGCTTTACACGTACTGATGACAGGAAAGCTTGGAGATCCCGTCTTCGTTCGACTTCTCGCGCGGATTCATTCGAGTACGTTGCCTGCTTTTTGGTGAGGGGTGTACAGGATTTACCCAAGCACATACACGCTAAACAATGGGAGGATGATGTTTGGATACTGATGTATGTGTGTGTGAATGACACGTATCGGTTTGTGTAAAACAGGAACTGCGCATCCACATCCCGTGGACGCAGTTGCTGTCCCAGCCGATTGAAGTGAAGCTGTACACGATCGAGCTGATCCTTACCGCACGCAGCGATGCGGAACGACGCGCGCAGCGTACTGCATCGAGCGATTTACCGTCGAGCTCTTCTGTAAATGCAAAGTAAGTGTCTATGTATGAATCATGTGAACTAGCTCGCACATTGCGTTAGACTAAGCGTTATGCTGATGATGTGGATTTTGCATGCGAATGTAGGTCTGCGCAAGATCTTCCCGCACCAGAGCCAAAGATCGAGCAGCCAAAGTCAGGCTGGCTGCACGACTCACTACAGAAAATCCTGGCCAACATCAGTATCCAGGTACGATAGTTATGTGTCGTGAACCTCTCGTAAGTGTACTGATTTGTCGTTGCTCTCTGTCTGCAGGTCAACAACCTCGTACTAAAATACGAACAGGACGACATCGTGCTCTCGGTTGCGCTTGGGGTACGAATGTATCTGTTGTCTATCTCTACGAGCGTTCTCCGCGTGGTAGTTGACTTTATGTTGGCGTCTGTATTGTGTTGATGGCGACAGACTCTAGACTTTTATTCGGCGAGTGCGGAAAAAGACTGGAAGAGGAGCTTTGAAGAGCCCCAAGGTTCGATACAAGCCATCTGTAAGGTAAGTCTGCTAAGCAGTGGTGGTGTACTGAATTCTGTTTGATTTGCCAAGCAGTCTACTTTAAACTGATGGGATATATGTATGCGTGTGCGACAACAGAGAATTGACGCAAAAGATCTGACGATTTTCCTCGATCGGTATACGCACGGCCGTAGTGGTTCCAAGACTGCTGACGTGTATCGGAAGGTTGTTGGGTATGAAGTCCCAGTGCTGACAAGGACGTCTGTATCCGCGCGAGCGAAAATTCTCATGAAGCCACGAGCTACAGTTCCAGTTCCTGAGTCGAATCCGAACCCAGTCCCTGTCGTTGGTGATACCTCAGAGGGCGGATCGGTCGTTGATCTCCCCACTCGACCGTCAGTCGTGTGCGATCCCTTCTTTTTGTACTCGTGCAATCGCTCGAAGATCAAACCGATGTACGAGGTGGACATTTTCGTCGGAGAGCTCACGTTCTCGCTCAGTAACCGGCAGTTGCAAATGATCGCTCAGCTCTTGAGAATTGCATCGTCAAGAAAAGAAACGCCAAGCTCTGATGAGAAGGACTCGCGGGCTGTTCCGCCGCTACTATCTGATCTGCCGTCCGGCAAACCATCCGCGAAGAGTATAGAGCCCACTCAAGTTCAATACGTGGCTCCAGGTAGATCACTCGCAGAAGCTCAAGCGCAAGACTCGAAAGCGCCAAACAGCAAGGAGTCCTGGCTCGGCTGGGCCATGAACGTACTCGGTGGGAGTGAAAACGATGAGGAAGATGATCTGGAATCCGAGATTATCGCGGAAACAAAGGAAGCGCTGATACGGGTGAACAAGACGTTGGCTGCTGACGCTGCAGCGAAGGCAGCACTCAAGACTCACGAAGGACCATTTTCGTTGGTCTCGTGTTTGCGACTCTGCATTCGAACGGTATCGCTCACACTTCGCAAGCACCCACAAGAGAGTCAAGACAACCTCAACGAAGCGGATGATTCTACAATCAGTGTCACGGAAGAGCTGGTGCCAGTAGCGAATCTGGGACTGGTGAGAGTGCCAGTTCAGAAAACAAGGTCTCGGGTATCACGCCCTGCGACGCCACTCTGCACGCTGCGGTCGCATTATGTCGCACTCGAAGGCATCTTCGTTCAAGGTGACGAGAGGAAATCCGATCTGGTGTTTGAAATCGAAAGAGTGGAATTGCTATCGGCCACCAGCGCGAGCCAAAACACCAGCGGTGGAAAGCAAGACGATGCACCGATCTTCCAGTGGGGGTCTGTAGACACGGTGGCGTTTGCAAACTGTGTGTCCCATCCATATTTCATCAGTTCGTTCTATGGAGAAGAGTCGAGGCATCTGAACCGTCGAGAAACGCGAAGCTTTGAGCTTGTCAAAGTGAGCTTTGACACTGAGATTCCTGTGTGGAAGACGCTTGAATCGACACACGAAACGGAGAAAAAGTTTGATTTCCAGGCATCATGTGACTGCTCGATAGTCTGGAAAGGGACGAGTATTTCCTGCACTCCGATGTCGACTTTGTACAGAGTTTGTCAAGACGTCACGAGGTCAATCGGCTTGAAAGAGAGAACTCTAGACGGAAAAGCTCTCATGATTGCGCTAACGAGAACATCGAAACTTCATGTGGTGTCTATTCAAGCTTCCGAGAAACTGCAGGAGGCATTGAGTGATATCGCTGAAGAGTATCAGCAGCTTCGCAGTCCAGATATTGGAGCTATCGAAAATATGCAGCAGCTACTACAACCTCAGCTCTTTGCGCTTCTAGCTCGTCAAACACTTCACACGTGCGGCGCCGAGTCGCTGTCTTCTTCATGTCAAAGCAACGATATTCGCCGTCGCAGCGTCCACTCTGCGGTTCGACTGCGACTCTCTTCGTCAAGAAACAGCACAAATTTCGTGAGCTCCAGTAAGGACGCCACTTCTGCAACTACTGGAAAAGACGATTCTAAACGAGCTTCAAGAGTACTCGATGTGTCACTTGGTCAAGCCGACGCGTCATTAGACCCGAGTCGATACAATGATGTCATCGAGTTGATGTCCAACTTTGTGTCAGACGTCGTCAAAAGTGATGAGAAGAGTGAGAGCGAAGGACAAGTATCGAGGAGAGAAGAGACTATGGGGACACAGCAACCGGCAGACGACGTTGCTCAACGTGCTGGTAATACCGTGCTGGTTACATTCAGCAAGCTGCACGTCGAGGTGTCCAATGATCGCAAGCAGCTCGCTAACTTGGCTATCCTGGCTCGTGATGCGGTGTACTGTGGCTCAAATCGCGATGGCTCATCGGTGAAACTGCTCCGTGTTGGTGAACTGTCTGCTACTTGTATGCCTCCGCGAAGTCTGCAGTTTGCTGAATCTGTTGCCCAAGTAATTGGGCTCGAATTGGCGGCGAATGATGACGTGGAGGGTGGTGGCGATCCAGAAGAAAGCGACCGCAAGAAGAATGTATCGCTTGCAGTGGACAGTTTGATGATGAAGACGAGCGGCGAGAGCGTATTCCGTGGATGTGTTGCGGTGGATGGACTTTTGAGCGCAGTAAGTGGCAAATCATTCCTCCACGATCCCGTCTTCGAATCCACGACGCGACCAAGAGTTTTTCGACTGGATGTGTGCAGCGTGCGAGTGTCATTGTCACAGACGAGTTTGTTGCGATTGGGATCACTAAATGAACGAGCTATGGATGCAGAGATCGGGTCATTATCGGTGTCCTCGTTTTTACAAAGCGATCCCAGTCGGCTTTGTCTCGAATTTCACAGTGGGGCGAGTCCATTTGCCGTAGTGAATGAGCAGAATGAGGAAACGCAGCTTTTCCTCTCTCTTTCTTTCAGAGACCAGAAAATTTCGGGTGTATCCTGTTTTGTGCCGCTGTTACCAAGCTTCTTTGTATCCGAGTCGAGTACCAAGGGGTCAAATCAAGTCCCAAAGTATCGATTGCGCGTCACTGCCAAGATCGCAAAGTTCGAAGCCAACTTGAAAGGATTAGTGAATGCAGCGGGAGGGTTTTCGAGCATTCAGCAGTCTTTGCAAGAAAGCCGGAGTTATCGTCAACTTGAGCGGAGTCACGAGAAGAAACCATCTCCTCAGCGTACACCTACATCAAGCACCCCAGCACTGCGCGTTCCAGCAAGTTGGAGTATTGTCGTCAGCTTTTATTCGTGCGAGGGTCTTGTTCACATGAATGAATTCGTGGACGTGAGCATTCCAGCATTAACAATCTCGTTATCACCCGAAGAAAGTCCAAGCTTGGCGCAATCAACGGCTGGGGGCAAAGCAAGACTGACATGGAGTTGCGGCGATTTAAGAGTATCGATGGCCACGAGCAAAGACGGAAGTGCTTTCGACGAGCGACCCATCTTTGTCCTCCAAGGACTGAGCGGTCAAGTCGCATACGTCCATCAAGTGGACAAAAATCAGGATCAGCATCATCACGCGGTTGAAGGAGAAGTTCATGTCTCGAAAGTTTGCGCCAACGTTTCGCGTCTGACGGTAAGATTGATTGTCACTGTGCACCTGGCCGTATGTATACCGTGTCTAACGACCTTTTGTGCGCAATTCATTCCTTAAACTGTATAGCTTCACTATTTGCTCAAGCTTCCGTCCATGCACCGATCGAATCGCAAGAATAAATCCGTCAAAAGGATTGCTGATGGCGATGAGAATGTGGTTCAAACAACGAACAGCAGCTCAACATCGCACCAGTGGTCATGCAAGATGGGAGCGCAGGTTGACGAAATCAGCGTTAAACTATGTGGTGACATCCGGATGACCAGCACCGACTCCAGTTCTGGCACGCTGATACCCATTTTGGTGGAGATCAATGGTCGTATGACTGATGCCAGCGCTGCAATTCGGGTCGGTAATCATCGCCCAATCAAGAGTGCTGTCCATCATACGCCCAATCGAGTATTCAGAGACTTTCAAGTATCCGTTGGCGACATCGGCATCCACGAAGTCATTCATCACCGAGTGAGGGCTGATAAAACCAGATTCGGCGACTTCAGCGCTCTGTCAGACCACAGCCTGTTTGGAACCCTGTTGTGCCTTGACGACTCGGACTTACTCAGCGTTATGGAGGCAGTTCGTATTGCCACATTCCAGCGATCCTCGGTGTTGATTCAGTCTCCAATGCTCACTTGGCAGCTAACAAACCAGATTGTCAAGGTATTTCGTTCGGAAGTGAGCAGCTCTGGAACTCCTCAGTGTAGGCCAAGAGGACCGTCGTCAAGCTCGAAACCTGCTGCGATCCCACTGTTGACGTCGTGGAACAGGGCGAAAGTGCAAAGCAATCCTCGTCCAAGTCCTCTGCTCTCGGTCTTCCTCAGAAACTATGGTGAATCGTCTGATCATCAGCAGATCGTTGCGGCGTCAGTTGAATGCATCGACGTGGCGCTCACCACTTCAAGTTTGTATTGTGCAACTGCACTTCTAGACCCACTTGGGAGCATGGGGTCTGTGCCAGCGATTCGTACCGGAGACGGTAAAGATGCTGCCATTGAAGACCCTAGTGTAGATCAACCAGTTGCTACCGCTGCAGAAAACGTGCCTAAAGCTGCAACTCTTGACGACATCCAGTTGTCTCTTGTTGCTGGCCAAATCCGACTCATCCTTCCGAACGAAGGACTGAGCGAAGCGTTCGCAATGAACCACGCAGTGAGCTCTGGAAATGCGATGCTCGTGATCGAGTCCGCTTCAGCACTGAGCTCGACCTGGAACGAAATCAGTCTGGATGGATTAGGGTACCCTCCTTTTAACGCGACCAAGCTGCCGCGGCGCCAAAAGCCTCCATCGCAACGGCTGGGGGAATCGAAACTTCGATTATGGTGCAAGATCGGGAAGATCTACGGTGCTGTTGTTGATTTCGCTCGCTCCGATGTTCAAGAAAACTGTGAGGTCGATCCACCTGGACCATTTGAGCATTTCCTGTCGCAGCAGGTTGAAGGGGCTGCAATTGAAGTCTGTGCGTCTGAGCCATTCTTGCTCCCATTCAACGTTGCTGTCGACATTGAAGAAGCCGGTGAAGGTGAGAGCAAGGTTCCAAGACGCGCAGCGCTTTCGATCACAAAGTTGCGACTCGAGGTGCGGAAACAGGATTATGATGTTCTCATCGAGCGGATTTCGACATCTTTATTGGCGCTTAGTTCTTTACTTCAATCTCCAGTATTGAAAGCACAGAAGAAACCAAAGCGAACGAGCGTGCTGGACCCCGAACTCGGTAATCAGATGGCGGGAGCAGCATTGATTGCTGCGTCCCCAAACTCTCAAGTCGTGTACGAATTCGCAAACGATGGTGTTAAAATCGCGCTCTCCAACACCACGGCTTCGATCCACGTGCGTGTTGGAAGCATGAGCATTCTGCATAACTGCTCGGATGGATCCGGAAATTTTTCCGTTCAGAATGTTGTTGCGGGCTTCCGTTTCGCAGCTGGTGATGGTGCGCTTGCTACAAGGGAGGAGCTTGTGTTTGGTGCGTACTCGGATCCCGCGTTATGGCAGCTGGGAGCTGATAACTACCCGGAGAAGTTGCTCTCTGGTCGGTGGAGCTCTCTTGATCACAAGGAGCGCATGATATTCCTCGACATGCAGGCTTATCAGCTGCATCTTTCCGTGCACTTGCTGGAACAACTCGAGCAGTTTCTTCACTGTAGCTCTTCGTCGGTTTACTCCAGCAGAGCTTTTAGGGACCCGTCCAGCACACCCGGAAGTGATCTTGCTGCTGAGGGTGGTCAGTACTCTTTGAAAGGCAAGACGACGGTGAAGATTCTGATTGCACCAAGCGTCATTTCCCTGTGGGCACGAACAGATCAAAACAAGAGCCCAGAGTCAGCTACGTGCGTGTGGATCGCATGTGGACAGACTTTCGCGAATGTGGGGATCGGATCGGAAGGTTGGAGTCATCGACACAAGTTACTCACGTCAAGCGGAGATGCAGTACATGAGCTGAATCGATATTTCTCCGTGCAAGAGACGGATTTCATGCTCAACCTGGAAAAGATGGGAGTGAAAACGTCCTCTGATACACCGATCCTTGGAATTGAGTTCCGCTACGGTACGGCTGGGTCACTGCCAAGCCACGTTGCAAGCACCTGGGCGAACTTTTCCAGGCACTTGAATTCCGGATCTGCCAGGTTTCGCCTTCTCGAAGACTGCACTATCAGAGTAACTGGTGACATCAACAAGGTTCTTGAAAGGGAGAACTCAGGTAAGCAGGATGCTCCCAAAGTTCTCCTCGTCACGCCTCTGTCCAGAATCAACCTCCAGGGGGAGGTCAGTGCAGTTGACGTAAAAGTTTCTTCGTACTCGGTCGAGTCTGTGATGTCACTTCTAGACGCAGTGCAACCTGCGAAGACAGATAGACCACACAAGCGCAGTTCGTCCACAAATCAAGTTATCAGCGGAGACGCACTACCCACTCAAGGCGATATTGCCCAGAAAGCACCTTCGTCGACAGATGATTTCAACTACTTGCGCCGAGTCGCTGAAGCGCGCCATCCAGCTCCGGGCGAGTTGGTGCTCACAGAGTCGCTCTTCATTGAAACAGGGAACTCATCTGACGCGCTTTCGCAGACACAGCAAGCAAAGACGCTGGTACAAATCGACGAAATCCAGTTCAACAATTACGAGCAGATTGAAGAAGAGGATCTGCTGTCGTTCATTGAAGAAATCAATTCTTCGTGGGAGGTTGAAAGTCCTGATCCATCGCCGTCCGATTCGTCAGCGCTCCCAGTGTTTGAGAACAAGACGATGAGCTGGATGGGGATGCGCTGGTGCTACCACATCCCGCGAGTGGTTGACGAAATCATCGCCAACCCGGTGCCGATTCCGCCCACTGGGATGCCGAATGGGTGGCCAACCTGGCACGGAAACACGAACGAGGAAAGCAACTCTGCACGACTCTGTGACATTTTCTGCCAGCTTCGGTGCTGGGACTACCAGAGCAACCGCTTTGTGATCATCAGCGAATTCTACGTACCCTGGGAAACAAGCTCCAACAGTCGGTATCGCATGGATGCGTCGGCGCTCTATGAGCCAGAAAGTTTTGGCGACTTTGTGACGCAATGGTTTGAAGAAGACATGGAGGACTACGCGTACCACGCGAAGCTTCTCGAGTTGGCGAGTGCAACAAGAAGGGTGCAACTCCAAGGCACCCTGCCGTCCGACAAGTGGGAGTTGAGATGGAGAAGCCCAATCTTCGTTGACAAGGAGGCAGAGGTACCGGGTTTTTTGTGTGTGTTCTTATTTGTTTATTTCGCACGTCGCTTCGCTTTATGGTCGGCACTCTGACTCTGAATGGTTTGCGTGTGCTTGTTGCGAATGTCTCCATTTCTCCAGCATAAGCAAAAACGCCTACTCGTGAATGCTCTGCTCGCCTCATCGATACGCGTCAACTCGACTTTGGCGACGGAAGCTTTCCAGAGAGCAGTTGTGAGTATCAGCACTCCTCGGATCGGAGTCTCCCTGTGCCATATCAGCTTCATGGATTACGCCCATGAAGTCATTTCGGTGGGGTTCAAGGACACGGCAGTGTCGCTGTCAAAGTACGGAGAGAAGAACCCAGAGCTTGATGTGATTGTCTCCACCTCGCTCCAAGTGTACGTCCAGAACTTCGCTCAGCTGCTCAACGTGTCGGTGCTTCCGCGAGTCGGCATCCACGGAATGATCCACTCGTCGAAAGAGGGACTCAGTGTATCCACGGTTGTAGACCCAGTTGCGCTGTACCTGAATCATACCACGATGCTGATCCTCTCGACAATGGACAAGATTCTCGCGGCAAAGCCCCAAGATTTGGTATCTGAGCCACGACGGGGCGAGATAGCGCCAACGGACTTGCTGTTGCATGATATGCGAATCACCTTGGTCAATGAAACCAACCGATATATATGGTATCGCCAAGAAGGCACTTCAGAATGTCTCCAAGTAAAGGCAAAGTCGAGCGCGACGTACAGCTGGTTGTCTTTGGCATCCAACGCGTACTACCGGATGGAGTTCGCGCTCGAGAAGGAAGAGGATGCTGCCACTCCAGCCAGCATCGAACACACAAGTGAAGTGAACCAGCAGCCTGCCGATGATTCATATTCCGTCTGGAGCGATCCATGTGTGATCAAGGAGAACTGTGTGACTGGGAGGTATTTCAAGGAATCGGGATTTCTCTGGGTATGCGTCGAGCTGAGGGGGCTGCAAACTGTCGTGACGCTGCGTCCACCGATCATTTTCCGAAATATGTGCGAGTATCCAGTCCATTTGATGCTGAATGACGAGAAGAGCGCAGTGTTCAAGTGCGAACAGCTGAATGCATCGCCACAGGAACAAGGTTCCTTAGCAGAGGATGAAGCACCGCGCTCGCAATCCGCTCGTACTTCTGCCAAGTCCGTGGACGCCTTGCTGATCTCAAGACACGCTGAGAACACATCGTATATCATGATGGATTCTGTGTTCAGGGTTCGAATTAGCCGGTGTGCGAGCGCTTGGAGTTCGCCACTCACTGTCAACGAGATGCCAGCCGAGTTTGACTTGGTTCGACCCCACAACGATCCAGTGCGGGATGATCGAAAACAAGTAGGCAGCAGTTACAACAGCACCAGCAACAGCAACCCAGCGCGTGGCTCAAAAAAGCAGTTTGTGATTCTGAAGGCTGATGAGGGAGATGGTGATTCCAGCGGAGCGTATTTCTTTGGATGGCTGCAAGCTCGTCGTACAGCATGCAAGTCGGTGCTACCAAACGATTTTGATCCAATTCAGCGTCAATTTGCGCAGAGGTATGCTTGGATGGAGCTCATGCTGTTACCAGCGCTCGCAATCGAGAACAATACGGACATTGGCATCCAGGTCATCTTCAGGCAAAAGGTAAGTGCTTGCTTGGTGTATTCTTGTTCTCGTAGCATCACAGGTGCAGGTTTCTAAACGTGTTTTTTCTTCTTTTCTTCCAGAATTCTGTGGTTTCGATCGGTGTTGAAGCATTCGGGGGTGAAATGATGGTATCGTCGATTAATCCATTTGAAGCGTCGGAAGTTGAAGTGCACGTTCAAGACACTCGATCGAAGCAAGAGGATAAGACAAAGTGGACGTTTTCGCTTCTGTGCAGCCACGAAAATCGTGTTGACCAGCTTTTTGATTTTGGTGTGCTGCGCTTCCGAGTATCAATGATATCTGAAACGAACGGCAGCCATTCCCCAACCATCAGGATTCGCGCTGAGCGTGGCATGATTGTTCAGAATTTGACGGACTTGACCATGGACATTCGGATCAACTGCCCAGTAACGAAGCAGCAATCGAGCATCTCAGTCGCCGCGAGCAAAGAACACCAGGTTGGAATTTCATCGACGGAGAAAGTCGTCGTGCTCGAGGTCGGAGTTTGTCCAGATCCGCTGTATTCAGGATCAAGATCAGACGATTCGGCGACTGTGGTGCAGTGGTCGTCTCAAATTCGTTTGTCCACAGAAGGCGACGTGAAACCCTGCATCATTTCGTTCCAGCAAGCTGCCGCGTTCTCTCTCGCAGGATCCTACTTGATCGATTTGAAAAAGGAGGATGGAGGACGAATCCGTATCTCCATTTGCCCTCAAGTGGTGGTGCTCAACTCAACGGTACATGTTTTTATTATTTTCTTCCTCATCTCTGTGGTAGCTCAATATCTGACGCGTTCTCACAATTCACTTTCTTTCTATCACTAGGGAGTGAAACTGAAGTTTCTGCCAACGGATAGTGAAGGCGGCAGTCTCATGAGCGAGAAAGAACCAGCGGTACGAATGGCTGCGTTTTTCCAAGATGCCGTGTGATAATCTGAAAAGTCTCAATGCGATTTCTTGGTTTTTCCACAGGTGAAATCTAGTGACAATGCCGCCTGGTGCACGCCTGTTTATCTGTCGAATTTCAAGAAACGGAGTCTCACATCGGACGTCGCGTCGTGGCTGAGCTCTACTTTTTCCAGACGACCCAGTGAAGATATCGATCTATCAAAAATATCTCAACCAGCAAAACTGTCTTGTACTTTCCGAGTTGCACTCGATGATGACGACAGTGAGTGGACCGAAGAAATCACAATCAAAGTGCCAGACTTGCCGTTGCTCGTCACTCCAAGTGGTGTCGTGGAGGTCGTGGAGACTCGAGATGCAAAGAATGTGCGCAGCGGGAAACCAGATCAAGTGTACGCGACACCGTCGACGCTGACCCATCGCCACCGAATCCTTGTCCGACAACAAGGCTCAAAGCACAAAATGCTGACGTACACAGTGGCGCATGTGGGAAATTGCATCCATGTGCTGTTCTTTGTCGACCATCAAAGCCCTGTCGTTATCCACAACCAGTGGAATCACGAACTTGGCTTCCGAATGATGACGTCTCGTTTGTTCCCCGAAGTAGTCGGCGCACACCACTACATGGAGTACGATTGGAAGTTGCAGGTGCGCCAAAGTCGCTCTCTACCAAGCTTAAGCGAAGCAGATAGCGCAACTGTCCCCGCTGACGCGAAACAACTCAAGGATTGGCTTGCGTCGTCTGCAGCTGAAATGATTTACAGCAGCAACACCTACGACGACGAGAACGAGAAAATCCGATTCCAAATTGGCTCTCCCGCTTTCGGCTGGTCGAATACGCTCTGGCAAGTCGGTGGGATTCAGTTCGCCACATTTTCAAGTCCGGACAGCAAGTCAGTTCAATCACCGACGTTCTTAGTGATGTGCTCTCGACGCGCGGGCACGTGGTACATATCCATGACGTGCCTAGAAGATCCTTTTCCGAAGAAGTCGATTGAAGTACCTGGGCTACCTGTCAGCTCAGCGTTGTCGTCAACCCAAGCGCCATCGACAGCTCAAGGATTTGCGAAACGACGACAACGTCCGCGATCGCTGAACATTTGCATCTCGGTCGCCGAACTGCGCTTCCATTGCTGCGATGAGTTTGATCCTGTGCGCGACGTGTGTGGACTTATCCAATACCCGGAGATCTTTCGACTATGTTGTTCGAGCGCGACGATCGTGTTTTCCACGTCCACTGATCCCCCCGAGAGCTCTCGCTACAACGATCGATTGGGGTACCTCTCTCATGTTCGAGCTTACAACACGCTGTTTGTCTCGATCGAGGACCTCGAGTTGGACCATTTCCTGCAAGATTGCAATTTCCCCGTGATCCTATCGTTTCCTGGGAATGAAGAACGACACGCAGCGCGAGAGATCATGCAACTCGAGCTCACGAGCAAGCATGCGGCGCTGAAGAACGTGGTTTCCAGGTTGCTCGACAAGCAAATGCCGCTCACAGTGGAGAACTGTCTGGTTGGACGGATCATCTTTGTCGACACGTGGGAGCGAGAGCTTATCCCTGCGTACTTTCACAGCATTGAACTCACAACACTTCCCGCGGTTCTTCAGGTATGAATGAGTGAACATACTCAAAGCTGTTTTCGTTGAACTTGATGCGGCTGACTAACTCTTTTGTGTTTGTGACATGTGCCTCTTGTAGGTGGAAGATGCGATTTTGTCCTACGTCCACGACTTTGCGCAGCCGTTGCTTGATGCGATGTCCGGAGCAAGAATCGCACAACTTCTTCCTCCAGTGCGACCCGCAGCGACGGAGGCTAGCGGGAACTGGGTGCTCGAGTCGTACGCAGCGATGAAAAAGACAAGCCAGCGTCGACTGTTTATTGAGTTGTTGGAGTTCGGAGCTGTCGAAGTGACTGTCACTGCTCGAGTTTCCATCCCGATCTTGAACAGTTTCGATGGCACGCCCGTGCGGTTCGGATCGGCGCAAATGCGTGACGTGTTTGCGTTCCCAGACCAGTTGTACAAAGACCTGGCAGCTGATTATGTTGCTGACGCTATCGTCCGATCACCGATGCTGCTCATGTCCCTGAACATCCTCGGAAACCCAGCGTACGTGTGCTTTATTTACTGCATCTCTACATCTCGCACTATGTTTCTCACTGTAGTTGTGTCTTGAATCCAATTTACCAGGGGCTTCTTCCGAAATGTCGGCACGGGCGTGCGCGACTTGTTTGAGATCCCGCTCGCAGCCGCGAGAGACGGCTACAACCCGTGGACGCTGACCAAGGGCGTCGTGGGAGGTGTGTCGTCGTTCTTTGGCCACACGACCGCGGCAGTGCTGACCTCGTTGTCCGGGTTTTCGTACTCGATCTCGCGCACGATGGACCAGCTCACGCTGCCATCCGAGCAGCTGAAGAAGCGCCACTACACGCGTCCAACGCATTTATCGTCGGCGCTGGCGGATGGACTCGGCTCGCTTGGTTCGAGTGTCGTCGGTGCCGCCGCGGGGGTCATCACCACGCCCATTGCGATCTACAAAGAGCGCAAGCAGCAAGGGCTCGAGACGCGACTGGGTGACGTGGTTGGAGGTGTCGGCATGGGCTTGGTTGGCATCGTCGCGCGACCCATGGGCGGTGTGGCATCCCTGGTGTCGATGGCGACAGACGGGATTTTGTACGGAAGCGGCATGAGCGACGATAGGTTGCTGCCTTTCGATGATGTGGCAGCATCGCGATTCGATGCGCGACCCAACGAGATCCTGCGCTACAAGCTCAAGGTGTTGTCCGATGTCGTGCGAGACGTGGTGTATGCGCACGGTATTTGGGTTGCGCCGTCCAAGAACTTGCTCGTTGTCGAGCCAAATGGGCTGCACTGTCTTCCGCCACTCGACCAGCTGCAAACAGAAGAAGGCAGCGACGAAGACCTGATGCGAAAGCTCCTTATCGATGGAGATGTCAACCGCGAGCTCGTGCTCGTCACGGTTCTCTCGTCGGATCGACATCTGTACATCATCGGCGAAAACGGCGCAAGCAAACAGGTGGTGCTGGCGAAGACGCCGTTGGCGGACATCAACGCAGTGGAAGAGAACCTGAAAGAGCCGTCCAGGATTGACCTCGGGATCCGCACGTCGACGAGCATCGAGTGGCTCCGCTTCCGTCTGCTGCCGAACCAGCGGAGACGCCTGAGCCACCAAGTGCGTCTGTGGATGTCGGACGCGCAGTTTTGATATAAGAACCGCGGTATTTCCCGATAGAAGTGCTGGATGTCCGCGCAAGTTGCATGTGTGTTGTGTATGTGGTATGTGTTGTATGACCCAGATGAAGATGTTGCTGTCAATAGAAGAATCTGTCTTTTGTCTTTGTTGACCAGCCGAAGGAAAAGCCACGGGCTTCGCCAATGAAGACGACAATCCCCTCGTCATTCAGTTCATTATTTTATGACCTCGTGATTGTAAAATGGACAACCCGTCAAAACCTTGAAAGGGGCACGTGATGGCTGTCATAACTCACTCACTCATGCAAAAATCATTCCGGACCTAGGCAGCACACTCGCTCCCTCAGTCCATTAGGATGGCTATCAACTGTCTACTTGCTGCTCCCTTGCAGTTAGTTGCATTCCTACGTACGTACGCGCTCTAGCTGATGTGGGCCTTGACGAGGCTCTTGGCGGTGCAGGCGCCAGCCGAAGTCTGGATCACTTGGCCCTTGTATGTCGCGACGCCCGCCTCGTCTGTGAGCAGCAGCGGTGCGCACTTCTCCCACACCTTCTGCTTCTTGAGCTGCGCGGCCGACAGCGCCTCACCGCTCTCCGAGTCCACAAACACGCGCTCACCCACCTGCGCGTCCGCAGGCGGCTCGATGAACTCCACGCGCTCGTGCGTCTCGTCGGACGCGCAGAGGACCATGCCGTGCGACTTGAAGCCGCCGAGCTTCGCCGGCTTGAGGTTCAGCAGCACAAGCACCTTGCGGCCCTGCACTTCCTCGAGCGAGTAGAACGTGCGCAGCCCCGAGCCGATCTGCTTGGGTTCGTCCTCACCCACGTCGATTTCCTCGCAGTAGAGCTTCTCCGAGTCCGGGTGGTTCCACACTTTCGTGATCACGCCCACGCGAATGTCGAGCGCCGCGAAGAGCGGCGTCGCCGGCTTCTCCGCCTTGGCCGCCGCTGGCGCCTTCTTTGGCGCGAGCTTGGCCTTGGCGGCTTCCTCCTGCTTCTTGGCCTCCTCCTCGCTCAGCACCTTGTTGAACAGGATGTCGCCCACGCTCACCTCCGTGCCGACCGTGAGGTTGTCGTAGTTTGGCGACAGCTCCGTGAGCAGCACTGGTGCCGTGCCGAGCTTCGCGAAGATCTTGTCCGCGACACCCGGGATGAGTGGACTCAGAAAGTGTGCGATCACGTAGATCGCCTCCAGACACGTGCGTACGACCACGAGGCGCGGCGCATCCTCTTTCATGTGCCACGGCTCTTTCTCCGTCAGGTACTTGTTGGTCTCCTTGAGCGCGTGCACGATCGCGAAGCAGGCGTTCTGCAGCGCGTACTCCTTGTACGCGACCTCCGACTCGTGCAGCAGCGAGTAGACGTCGAACGGCGCGTCCGTGGGAGCGTCCGG
Source organism: Pythium sp. MPC-2022a (assembly GCA_038050625.1). NCBI lineage: Eukaryota > Oomycota > Peronosporomycetes > Pythiales > Pythiaceae > Pythium > Pythium sp. MPC-2022a. The sequence continues at coordinate 20,678 of JALBZB010000018.1, forward strand.
GATCCGTCCGTCCGCGTACTTCTTGCAGATGTTCACCGCGCGGTGCACCAGATTGCCGAGCGTGTCTGCAAGCTCCGAGTTGTGGATGTTGACCAGATCGTCCTCGGAGAACGGCATGTCGAAGCCGTAGCGCGCCGAGCGCGCGATGAAGTAGCGGAACGAGTCGAGCCCGAACTTGTTGATCATGTCGTACGGGTCCACAACGTTGCCGATGCTCTTGCTCATCTTCGTGCCGTCCTTCGCGTTCACAAAGCCGTGGGCGAAGATGCGCTTGGGTAGCGGGATGCCCGTGCTCATCAGGATGCACGGCCAGATGACGCAGTGGAACCACGTGATGTCCTTGCCGATGATGTGCACGCTCGCGGGCCAGTACTTGGCATTCGCGTGGTCCGGGTACCCGATCGCCGACAGATAGTTCGCGAGCGCGTCGAACCAGACGTACATCACGTGCTCCGGGTTGTTTGGCAGCGGGATGCCGTGCGAGAACGTCGTGCGCGACGCCGACAGGTCCTGCAGCGGCTCTTCAAGACGGCGCAGGATCTCCTGGCGACGCACCTCGGGCTGCAAAAACTCCGGGTTGTCGTGGAAGTGCTGCACGAGGCGCTGGTGGTACTTGGACATCTTGAAGAAGTACGACTTCTCCTGCATCTTCTTGAACGGTGTGCCGGTTGCAGGGTCCTTGTAGTCGGTCTGCTGCGCTTCGGTCTCCGTCACAAACGTCTCTTCGCGCACGTTGTACCAGCCTTCGTACGTGCCCAAGTACACGTCGCCGTTGTCGAGCGCGCGCTGGAAGAGCCACTGCGCGAACGTCTTGTGCTGGTCACTCGTCGTGCGGATGAATTTGTCATTCGACATGTTCAGGTCCTTGGTCAGCTGCTGGAAGATGCCCGCATACTTGTTGCAGAGCTCCATGGGGGTCACACCGGCGGCCTCCGCGGTCTGCGCGATTTTCTGTCCGTGTTCGTCCGTGCCAGTCAAGAAATACACGTCGCGGCCAAAGATGCGGTGGTAGCGCGCGAGCACGTCGGACGTGATGTTCTCGTACGCGTGGCCCATGTGCGGCAGCCCGTTCGTGTAGTGGATGGCCGTCGTGATGTAGAACTGCTCGCGGTTCTTGGCGTTTGCGTCCACCGCTTTCTTCACCTGCTGCTGCAGGTCCTTGATGCGCGAGTCCTTCTTCTCGGCCTCCACCTCGAGGCTCGTGATGCGCTCCTTGAGGCCCGAGACGTCCTCCGTGGTCGTCGCCATGTCAATAGTCTGCTGCTGCTGGTTGGTTGATTGATAGAAAGAAAGAGGGAACGAGACGCGCGCTGGGGCGACTTGCTCTCTCGGGTGCTTCTTTGCGTGTGTGTGAGCTGCTTGTGTGGGTGGAGATTATTTATTTGCCTGGTGTCCATTTGTGAGACGATCTCGCACGCTCCACAAGCACTTTCTCGCAACACACGCGCGTTCCACAAGCACACAAGTGAGTTTGTGAGAAGTCTTGGATCTTGACCAATTTAAAAGTGTCTTCCTGGTGCTTTTGCCTTTTTGTTTTGTTTACAGGCGTGGACACCATAAAGGACGCAAATGACTATAGTTTAATAAACACTCGTATCTCCCGCGCAAAACGAGGATTTCTGTGTAAAGCTCTGTTTTGGCTATCCGTGTGGTATCACAGCCTCTCCATACTACAGTGCGCGCCAAAATGAGTTTTCGGACGAGATTTTTCAGAGCATATAGACCCATTCGCGAACGTTCTTGTGGTAAAATTTCGGCTCGATTTGATTTTTTGGTGCTTCAAGACGGCCACAAGAACCGAGATATTACTTTTGAGAGTGCGACAAAAGTAAAAGGATAGAGGCAAAGCGAGCTGTTTGGGGTGTGTGTTTGATGCATGCTAGCGCTGCATTGCGGCGTCAAACAGCGAGCCAACACCAAGTGGCGTACGCAACATTGCTGTTTTAACTTTGGGGGCGTCGCATCGATGGGAAGAGCCCCAGGTCTGACTGAACTCCAGCAAGGTCAAGTGCTGGCGTACGCGGCGGTGAAGGTGCCTATCCGCGACATCGCCAAGGCAGTGGGAGATCGAAGAGCGCCGTTCACACGTTCCTTAGAAGCCCGAGCGCGTACAGCACAAACAAGAGTACCGAACGGCCGCGCCAGCTCAAGATCCACGACTTCATGAGACTCAAGCGCAACACCGCCACGGGCAAGTACTCGGTCAGTGAGCTGCGCAAGGAGTTGTGTGTCGACGCTAGCGTCCGCACTATCCAGCGCAAGCTCCAGAGATGCGAGCACCTCGCGTACGTAAAGGCAAACATGTCGCCGCGCACGGCCAACTGGCGCATGAAACAGCGATTGGAGCGGGTGGAGCACCAGTTGCGCGAGCGCACCGAATGGAGTCGCGTTGTTTTCTCAAACGAGAAGAAGTTCAACCTCGACAGTCCGGACGGGTCCAAGTACTACTGGCACGATCTGCGCATCGAGAAGGATGTCGCGTGAAACCGCCACTCTGGAGGCGGGTCGGTGATGGCATGGGGTGAGATTTCCTTGCTCGGCAAGACGCGCCTCGCTATGCATCAAGGCAATTAGGACGCGTTCGACTACCAGCAGACACTGATCATGCATCTGTTCGAGTTCGTCAATAGCGTTCACGACGGCAACTACGTGTTCCAGCATGACAACGTGAGCATTCATCGTGCTCGCGCGACCAAGGACTCTCTCACCGACCTCAACATCACCGCTATGGGTTGGTCGGCACTCTCACCGGACCTGAACCCGATCGAGAACGTGTGGAGACTCATGGTGCGAAAGGTGTACAAGAATAGACGGTAGTACTCGACTGTCTGCGAACTGAAGGACGCTATGTTGGCTGCGTGGGATGAGATCACGATCGATCTGCTCATCAAGCTCTCCAAGTCGATGGCTGACCGGTGCACTGCTATCGTGCGTAGCAAGGACAAGAAGATAGCACACTAGAGCAAGTAGTATCCATTTGACGCCGCAATGCAGCGCTAGCATGCATCAAACACACACCCCAAACAGCTCGCTTTGCCTCTATCCTTTTACTTTTGTCGCACTCTCAAAAGTAATATCTCGGTTCTTGTGGCCGTCTTGAAGCACCAAAAAATCAAATCGAGCCGAAATTTTACCACAAGAACGTTCGCGAATGGGTCTATATGCTCTGAAAAATCTCGTCCGAAAACTCATTTTGGCGCGCGAGACTCAAACTTTAGAGAATTTTGTGGGGGTGTCCTAACATTTTGGCGCGCACTATATCTGTCAAAGTAAAATTGGAACGACTTTTTGAAGATAAAATCGTATGTAATCCGGCTGTAACCTAACTGTAACTTTGTTATTTTACTCACAATTTCGACTTTCTGAAAGAAGATGCAAGCGCAGGATGAGGACGAGTGGCTTGGCGACGACAGCGCGGACGAGCGCGTATCAGAGCGACCAGAACGGACGACAACTCGGCGGGCACATCTGACAGCTGATCTCAAAGTCCCTCGACGACAAAAGGACCAACAAGCAAGGCTACCAACTGATATCACGCATCTGCGCGACACCGAGCTTAAGCTGCGAGCAGCAAACATCGGTCAGCAGTTGACCGACGACACCTCACGCCGTGCTCTTTTGTCTGCTGTGGTGATGCAACTTGAATACCTGCAACAAAAGAACAAAGAGGGGAAGTCCTCGACACGCAAGCTTCCACCGCCACGAATTCGTGAGCGGGTCTGGCGCCAGCTTGGGATAGGAACGCTCTCGCACGGCAACATCATCGACTCGTACTTCGGTGGAGAGAGCACCCAAGCGACGATCTACACGCCTCAATCGAAAAAGGGGAACAATGAAGAGAAGGCGGTTCGCATTCCACACACAGCGGAGGCCCAGATAGCAACACGCAACTTCGTGCAAAGCAAGCGAATGAGACGAGAGCGCGTCACGGCTCGTCAAGCCATGAACATGCTGGTGGAGAAGATATGGCTCGTGGTGAAGAAGGACGCTGGAGACAGGGCAGACAAGACTTCGTTTGCAAGCGTGTATCGGTGTGTTCGTCACTTCCTCTCTCGACTCGGTTTCCGTCGCGACAAGCGGTCAAACAACATTGGGCTGAAAGAGTCGATCCGCGTCAAACGTTGTGCCTATCTTCGGATCCTAAGAGAGAATCAAAAGCGTCCAGACACAACTCGGCTTCGAGAAGTGTACTTCGACGAATCGTATATCCGTCAGCATTACTATCGGTTTGAGAACTCCGTCTGGGACCCCAACGACGATCAGGATGTGCAGTTCGACAAAGTTGCCGGCGGTGGCTGTCGCTACTGCTTCATGGCTGCGATTCAGAGCGCAAGTCCACGAAGCAAAATCGAAGATCGAAATCACCAGAACGATCTTGCGGGTGTCGTGCCGAACACATACTGTCGCTTCTGCTCGTCGCGAAAACGAGAGCAGAACGGTGACTACCACAGAGCGTTCAACGATGAAAACTTTGCTCGGTGGTGGCGCGAACGTCTCCTTCCCAAGTTGACTGCTCCCTCATTGATCATCGCGGACAATGCATCCTATCATTGATCTCTTGCGGCATCTACTTCTTCACCGACGACAATGAGAAAAACAGTTGCACTGGCTACTTGACAACACATTGCATTCCGCACTCAATCGACATGGGTGCTATCAAACTCAAGTCTCTCGTCCGATCGCACATCAAAGTAACGTGAAACCCGAAGTAATTCAGCTCGCAGAAGCGCAAGGTCATTCTGTGCTCTTCACGCCGCCCTACCACAGTGATCTGCAACCCATTGAACTGCTCTGGGCCCGCGTGAAAGGCAACGTTGGACGCAAGTACAACTCGTCTACAACATTGGATGATGTTGTTCGCCACCTGGACGCTGAATTCGAGAATTTGCGAGGAGACACAGATCGACACAGAGAAGATGGAAGGTCGCACATCACAGCGATGGTTGCCACGACGACTGCAGTCGCACAGGCAATGGCCCGAGAGGAGACAGACGACGAGGAGGCCGACGGAGAGCTTAGTTCGGATGAGGATAGCTTAAGTGACAGCGGTAGCGGCAGTGAGAGGTCAAGCTGAGCGTAAAAAATTCTAGAGTATACTGGAATTAAGTTAAATATTTTTACGATTTCGCTCATATCTTTTAATCTATGCAGCCGCTGAAAATTCTGAAAGCATAAGCATTATTGTTTCTATGTGTGGATTTAGTGTGAGTATAATTTAGAGAAAATTCCAAAAGGTGACTCAAAACGGTTTGTTGTGCAAAAGGTGACTCAAATTGTTTCAAACACACCATCCGCGTGTTTAATTCAATGGATACTATTGGCACAGATAGCAGACCAAAATAGAGCGAAACTTGGCCTATTCTCTTCCTGGTGATGTCTGAGTTGTCAGATTCGTCTACAGGTCACACCCAAAGTTGAAGCCGCCATGAAGACGGAAATGCTGCTGTGTGGCCTCAAGTCGAAGAGCTGGTTGACAAGCAAGGAAATGACTGCCGCTGTTCAAGACGCGGCACTTAAGCAAGGAAAGCGAGCTGCGGTGACCAAAAAAGGCAGTACGTATCGGAAGTTTGGGTGCACGAGTAGCTCTTCATGCCCACGGTTTGTCAGCGCATCATGCACACGGCACTAGTAGAAGAAATTATCGTGGCACGTGATGCATGCAGTCTTGAGCATGTCAACTGCACTGGTGCCCCAAGACCAACGCAACGCCAAGTCGCAGCCTGCACAGTGGTAAGGTCGGCTATCGCGGCAGACAACTCCGCCTTTGTGGGAAGCCTGTCTGATCAGCTCAAGCTATAGGATGGACTGATGTGCAACACCTAAATGTTGGGGCGCGCCAGAGAACAGATCAAGTCCGAGTTGTTTTTGGAAGATCGTGGCTCAATCCTACTACTGCCGAGTTCCCTGGCGGAGCTGCTGTGGCTCAATACCAATCTGCACACGAAGCTCCACTGAGACTCGAGTGGGCGATTTGAGAAGGTAATTATCGTATTGAGCCCTCGACTGTATGAGAAGGGACAGAAGGCTTTCGGTGTCGACGCAACACACATAAAGCATCGGAACTACAATGGTGTTCAGCTTGTTCTCGTCGGTCGAGGCGGAAACATGGAGAACCAAATTGCCTCTGCCGCGTTGGCCCCTGTAGAGAGCAGCAGCAACCACAAGTGATTCTTTGGAGCGCTTATAAGTAGAGATTTCCAACTGCCAAGCGTTCCAGTTTACACGGGTAGACATGCTGTCGTCGTGGTCGCTGCTGATGCGCTGAGTGTTTGCGCGCACTTCTGCACTCGGCACACCATCGGTACGTACCAGTAATCACGGCATCGACACTTCACACTTTGATCATTGTTCGGACATGTTGCTTTTTGATACAGGTAACATGTGAGCAGACAAGTTGATGAAATTACAAGTGTCACAGAAGTCACTTGTGTGGGGAGCTTAAGCCTCGCGAACGAAGGCGACGTTCGACACCTGCATTCTTCAGCTTGAAGAAGTGAACTGTAACGCAGCCCAGTACCTGAAGGCGATGAGGCCGAAGCATTGGACACTCTGCCCGCACTACTTGACGACACTGCTTTACAGCTGGCGGACGACACCCCTTGTGGAGAGTGAGCAAGCCCGGTCGTTGAGGTTGAAGCCGCGCAAATTTCTTCCATACGAATACTTCCGCGCGTACAGCAAGATATTGATGGTCAAACGTTACAAGCGCATCGCCCAGTCTGCGAAATGGGACCAAAACAATCAATTTGTAACATCGAAAGCGGACGCGAAGATGCAGAACAAGCTCAAACACATCGCCTACTATTCCGTCTCGTTCTCGTCACAAGACGTCTGCTACGTCTCGCACCTATCATCTTCTCTCGAGTCCAACTAGGAAGTGTGCATGTCGTCTCCCAGTTGTCCTTGACCGACTTGGACTCAGTGCGGTCTGCCGTACAGACATTTGCTTGCTGCTCTGCACGCAACAGACAACCTCGACAAAGCGATGACACTGTTCAGCGACTGCTACACAACCGCTGCATACAAGGACTTCCTAGCGTCGATCCGGCTGCCATCTGAAGACATGCTTGCAAAGGATACAACCTTGCTCCCACCTTCACTGATCACACAAGCAGGGCGGCCACGAAAACGATGTATCCGATCTCGGGGCGAGTTGCGAGCGAGAACTGTTTATCAACGCAAGCAGTGTGGACAAAGAGATGGTCACAACAAAGTCACTTGCAGACACAAGTAGAGCCACCACGATAACTTGATTTAATACATCTCATGCAGGCGGTTGCGCCAAAACGAAATTTCTGTGATGTGACTAGCCTCTGTATGTCTAAGCCTGCTACGGTTGCAGATTGCGGATGTCAAGGACATCGAATCTTTCCTGGAAGGAGATCCTGCCATTTGGACTCAGCGTACCAGCGGCCAGCCTGACTCACACTTCACACGGTACGGTCGCTTTCGCAGTTCTATGTTGTGTGGAAGAAAGGTTCAAGCAGAATATATGCTGTTGGATGAGATTGAACCACCGACCTCCGATTTTTTGGACCAGCGCTTTGCCACTGAGCTACAACAGCGTGATATTGGGATCCAGCCACAGTCGAACGTCGATCGACGATATTCTCGAACTTGTACTTCGGCTGCGGAGGGATAAACTTGCGCTGCGCTGCCTTCGCAAACTTCCGTCTTCCGTCGTCACCCTTGATGAACGAGTTGTGCGCACCTCGACTCAGCTGCTTCCGATCGCGTAAAGCAGGCTTAACCTTTCACTTCGAACCGACGCACGGATTGTCGTCTCCGCCGACACCAGCATCCTCGAGCAGAGGAACCTCAATTGTGCCTTCATTGGACGGTGTGCTCTCCCTACTCGTGCTAGACCCAGTCAAGCCTTCGCGATCCGAGGAACAAGCATCGTCACCAGAATGCTCGCCTTCGGAATCCGACTCACCCGAGGATGAGGAACCAACGCTGGAACTAGTGCTCGAACTCGATTCGGCATGGGTGGTCACCTTCGCGACTGGACTGGTAACTTCTGCGACGCGATCCATTGCGGCGTACTGCTTGAACTGCTTCCGACTGCCTTCTCCGCTGCAAAATTGGAAATGACTGCTGAAGGCAGTATCCTCTCAGAGCACCTGTCGAATTGGCTCCCTTGATGAACTGGCTTCTTCGACAGCAAGACGGCCCCATCACCGCACTCACAAAAGTGCTGCTGAAAAAATCCCAGCCTCACAAGGATCGAACCCGAGACCTCCCGCATAGCGAGCGGACGTTTACCCGCTTGAGCTGTGAGTGACTTCACTTTGACAGCAAACCACTGCAGTTGCCACAAAACAAGTCTACAAGTCCGCCGGCCACAAACACAAAACAACTACACACAAGCAAAAAAAACTCGACCTACACAAAGGACAACACAAGACAACAAGACACACAAACAGTGTGGTGTACAATAGTATTTATGATAGTTTCTAAAATAGCTAGGTAGATTGAGTAGCCACTCCGTCTAAATTCTAGTAATATAGACAACCTTTCAACTGAGCTACAACAGCGTTGTACTTAATTGACTGAAACGATGCTATTAATTGAAATCAGACTGTGTCAATAGTATCCATTGAATTAAACCCAGAGATGATGTGTTTAAAACAATTTGAGTCACCTTTTGCACAACAAACCATTTTGAGTCACCTTTTGGAATTTTCCCTATAATTTATAGCACCAAAAATTTGTGTCCTTTATACTGTCCACAACTGTTATCACTCGAAAAAAAGACAGCAGACAATCAAAAGCAACCGAAAAGCAACCAAAAAGCAACCATGACCCAGAGGTATTTTCGAATACCAAGGGAGAAAATCTGAACTCCAAGCAACACTGTGCAAAGTACTCTCCTCCTCCTCGTCTGTGTCCTGTTCTCCATTGTGGCACACTCACGTTTGGAGTTGGGAAAGCCGTGGTTATCTGTGCTCCTGAAGTTAGAATTTCCAGCACCGTAACGATGAAGATATTGTCGTCTTCATTGGCGAAGCCCGTGGCTTTTCCTTCGGCTGGTCAACAAAGACAAAAGACAGATTCTTCTATTGACAGCAACATCTTCATCTGGGTCATACAACACATACCACATACACAACACACATGCAACTTGCGCGGACATCCAGCACTTCTATCGGGAAATACCGCGGTTCTTATATCAAAACTGCGCGTCCGACATCCACAGACGCACTTGGTGGCTCAGGCGTCTCCGCTGGTTCGGCAGCAGACGGAAGCGGAGCCACTCGATGCTCGTCGACGTGCGGATCCCGAGGTCAATCCTGGACGGCTCTTTCAGGTTCTCTTCCACTGTGTTGATGTCCGCTTGGAAGCGAGAGGAGTGTTTGGAAGTAGCAGCACAAATGTTGTTGTTGAGCGAGCATGACGCACGCCTCACGCTTCACAGATTTGGCCTTGAATCGAGTCGCTCGATGAGAAGCGAATCTTTTGAGGACCTATTTTATTGGATGAAATTCGGTATGCTTCTTGTTTATTTAAGCCAATCACCAGATCATAAAATTAGTGAGTGTAAAAGGGATTTTCAAATCCCAAGATAAATCCATGTTAATTCCTCTGCCACATTCTCAAACAAATTCAACCTTGTCAGTAAAACCGCAAAGCTGATGATATGTAGCTAACCTTACGCACAAATTGTTGTCAACCGCTTCAAACCTGGTTTTGGCGGGAAAAATATTTGGGCAGAGAAATTCGCGAGCAGCTCCGACACACAATCCGCACCAGCACCAGCACCAGCGTGCCAATACGCTTTCCTACCGTCCGCCATGGTGCAGAGCAGCGCGTCCCCACTGTCGTATATGCCGCTTTCAGCCAGTGACGTGACGCGTGACAGCAACAGTGACAACAACGCCAGCAACGACAACAACCAGAGCCACAGCGGCAGCGTCGGCGGCAAGTACGTCGAGGACCCGTCGTTCTACGGCTCCGTCGTAGACCAGCTGCATGCGGAGCAGAAGAGCACGATCGAGGCGCTGAGCTGTCAGGTGGAGTTCTACCGCCAGCGCGAGGAGCGGTACAAGAAAGAGGTCGACACGCTGCGCAAGTACGTGTCGCGGAAGTCCAGCGCTGCAGGTGACGATGCAGATGCGAGAGCGCAGGCGTTTGCACAGTTAGCAGCGGAGAACCGGACACTCGGCGAACAGATCGATGCACTGTGTGGAAAGAAGAGCGCATGGGAACAGGAGAAGCTGCGCATGGAGCGGTCGCGATACGATGCGGAGAATCAGTTGAAAGACGCGAAGCACAGCCTTACGGGGTTCAGCCAAGCGATCGAGCAGCTCGAGCTCAAGATGCAGCGCAAGGAAGCTGAGGTGCAGACTCGGTGCCTCGAACTGGAGCAGCAGCTGCGGATAAAGAACCAGGAGTGCGATCGACTAGTAGATGAGAACAGCTTGGCGCAGCAAACCATCCAGAACTTGCAAACTGCGAGCACCGAGAACCAGCGGTTGCGCGCGGAACTTCACGCATTGACGCAGTCCAGCTTGGCGCAAAAGTCCGAGACAGAGTTCACTGCATCGAAGATCCAGAGCCTCGACGCTAAACGACGAGAGCAAGAGCGGGCTATTGCTGAGTTGAAGCAACAACTAGCAGACTCGAGCTTGCAGCTCGGATCAGCGAAATTGGAGGTCGGCACGAAGCAAAATGAGGTCAAGGAGCTGCAGCTTCAGCTGGAGAATGCGTCAAATTTGCTCTCTATGAGAGAGAAGCTGCTTGTGTCTGAGGACCATTCGCGAAAAGACGGAGAGTCCCAGCGCCAGGAGCTACTTGCGCTGGTATCCACACTGCAACGAGAGAAAGAGACACTCAAGGTCGATCTGGCAGCCCAGCGAAAGGAACTCGATGCGTTGAAATCCGAGCTGCGGTCAGCGAAATCACGGTTGTCGTCCAAAGATCATGGCGTGATGGTCTCGACGCTTCGCAGCGAGATCTCGTACTTGAAAGAGCGCCTTCGCAACGAGTTCAAACATGATAAGGATGAACTGATAAGCGAAAAGGTGTCTTTGACGCAAGAGATCTCTGCGTTGAATGGCCGCATTGCTGAGAAAGAGCGACACATCCAGCGATTACAAGGCGAGATCCTCGAACGGGACGAGAAGAACAACCAGGTCTCATTTGAGCTGGTGCATCTTCGTGAGAGAGTCAGCAGCCTGGAGCTTGAACTTGAGAATGCGAGGATGAAGTACCAGCAACTGCAAGACTGCCGGACATCGCTCGCCGAGAAACTCGACTTCGGTTTCAAGGAACTGCTGAATGACGAAGAAAGCGCTGCGTCTGCGTACGAAGAGCTGGAGAAGCTGCACAAGGAAGTCGGGGTTCTCAAGAAGAAGAATGCCACGCTCGAGATGCAACAGCAGTCCGCGGTTGACGAGCTGGATCGGTTCAGGATTGAAGCCACGGGGACGAACTCTCGACTGAATGCGAAGATCGACGACTTGTACCGTCAGCTGTGCGATAAGGAAGCCGACATCGCTGCGCTCAAGAGCGCCGAGAAGCAGTTGGCTCTCTATGAGCGAGAAAAGGCGTCATGGGAAGATCAGTTGGAAGACACGAGGTCACGGTGGCAGCGAGGCGTTGACGCGGAAGCGCGCAAGGTGAGCGACCTTCGAACCCAGATCTCTGCACTTGAACAGGACAAATCAACATTAGAGACAACGATTAAAGCGCTTCAACGTGAACTCAGTCTCCGTGAAGAGCAGGTGCAAGCCTCGGTTAGTGAAGTGCAGCAGAGAGATATGGAGTTGACAACGGGGAAGCAGGAGGTGAGTCGCCTGAAGCAAGAGGTCTCGTGTCTCGAAGAGCGACTGGCAGATGCCGTAAAATCGGTTGAGAGTGCTCGTCACGAGCGAAGCAGTCGCGAGAAGAAGCTGCTGAGAGAACGCAAGCAGATGGAAACAGAGATGACGCAGCTATTCGGTCGTATCGAAGCTGCTGGCAAGCGCAACTTGGAGCTCGGTGAGAAAGTCATCTCGCTGGCAAACCAGTCTAAGGTGGACCAGACTGATCTCGTTGCGTTGAGCACGCAGGTGAAGACGTACAAGCAGAAGGTTCGACACCTGGAGGATCAGTTGAACAAGGTGAACCAAAGCACTTCAAGAGAGAGCGCGTCGGTGCACGATCTGAAACGACGCCTGAGCGAAGCCTCCTTGCTAACAGAGAGCTATCAATCCGAAGTCACCAAGCTGCGCCAGTCGATCGAACATCTCCACAGCGAGAAGGATGTGGTGCAGAAGCAGCGCGACGAAGCCGTGAAGCGGGTCCGGCTGCTGATGCAGTGCCAGGAGCAGATGAAGTCAACTGTAGAGGGACACACTGCCGAATTGGTGGAGGAGATCGAGGCGATTCAGGACCAGCTGGAGAGCGAACGCAAGCGCTGCACCGTACTGCTCTCGAATGAGAAAGCGCTCCTCCGTGATCTCAACGAACGCAACTCGGCGATCGTGAAGCTGCAGCGATCGATCCAAATGCTTCAGCAGCGACAGCAGACGCAACAGCCTCACCAGCAGCCTCACCAGCGGCCGCGCCAGCAGGATCAGCCAAAGAACAGCTACGATACCAATGAAAGTTTCTCCAGAAGCAACGCGACCGCAACGACGGCTGCGACAACAAACTCGCCGGAGGGCGTCTCACCGTCGTCTGGTCGTCGCGCGCCACCTCAGCGGTCCGGTGTGCCCTTCTCAGCGCCCGCGAAAGAACTGGACCAGCTTCTGAGCAACCTCGAGCGGATCTCCGACTTCTCTGCACAGCAGCAACAGCAGCTCCGGTATTAGAGAAGTGGTGAATGAGCAGATAGTGTGTGTGTGTGAGAGAGAGAGAGAGAGAGAGAGAGAGAGAGAGAGAATCAGTGACGGACTAAGATTGCGGCGATTGGACACGAGAGGATGTAAACTGACTCGTGAATTAGCAACAGATACAGTAGAACAAACACCGCATCGCAAGAGCAGTCCAACGTGTCGAGTTTGCATTCGTTGAGCAACAGAGAGGTGTCATGTCTTTGGATGTGATTGCACACACACAATCAACTCCGCGACATTCATCCGACAGAGAGTCGTACAGCGGATACACCATGAGCTCTTATTACATGTTCAGAGCCTCACGTTATTCCAAAGAGCTCATTTCATGCGTGTCAAACAAACTCCCGAAAGATCGTTTTGCTGGCTCTTTTTTTCGCACAAAAGAGTTCAGTCCAAGGAGTCAGAAGGCTGCATACTCAAGTCAAGTAAGTCACTTCCGGTTTCGTCACCACCGAATCGACGATGCGCCGAATGACAAGAGATGCACAAGCAAACGTATGTAACAAAACCAGAGAGTACAGAATGACTCCTCTCTTTGAACTTCTGTCCTTTTGGAATCGATGGTCGCAGTAGCATGAAAGGCGCATTATTGTGCTCTAAGGCGAAGGTGCCGACTTCTCAATGAAAAATTGGGCAGCTGCCGCACTTTTCCGACATCCCAGTGCGCATGTGGGTGGTGCTGAAAAATTCGTTGTACGAAAGGACATCGAACTGGTCGCCTGTCAGACAAAATTTATAACTAGAGTACTTGTAGAGAGAGTCGGAGCTCTTGCGTTTGAAATTTGTGACACCTGGACTATTTATTTATCCCAGCGATCTGCTTGCTGTCTGTCGCCACGCTGGCTTGTGGGGGAGGTATTTTGCGCGTGGTTGTTGACGCAAAAAGATCCGCTCGACAGCAAACGACAGCAGAACTCTGTTTTTGACAATTCCGAGCCAAGCAACCAGACCAGTTGCTATCGATCGATCGATCGATCGATGTCTGGCTAGCTCGGGGTTGTCATGTGAAATGGTTCCGGAGGAGCAGGTGCCGAAGCAGCCGACGGAACGCACCGCAGCCAGCGATATCTGCAGAAGGTCTCCTGGCTTTCGGATGGAAGGTATTGTGTGTGTGTGTGTTTGCTTCCAGCTGCTGCTGGCAACTCACTGCTGGCTTACTTTTGATAGTCTCCACTCTGCTTCAGAATTGCTATAAGCAAGTTCAGAATTTCTATTGACAAAGGAATCTCCAACCCAGATTCGATTTATGCATACAGATTCTAGCTATAAATATCAACCGTTTTACTAAGTATAGCAACTAAAACGAGGGGTAGGTCTTTTAACCCCTAGTCCTAGGACTCCCTAAATTTGTGGCACCGATCACCTGGTTTTTGTATCGAAGGAGTCACCTCCCTCTCGCCCACCTCGCTTTTCAAAGCGAGAGGGAGGTGACTCCTCTCGATACAAAGACCAAGTAATTGGTGCCTCGTACTTTGCCGAGATTGACAATCGAAAATTTCGATTGCAAAAGTTTACAAATTCGCACCCAAGCAAAGCGGGGGCTTCTAATCAAAGCACGTGAGTTTCTTTCCTTCTCTTTGGATGCGGTCGCCACACATACACTCGCTCACAACGGCTTTTCCCGTCCAGCGCAAGCAGCACGCTCTTCCTTCCGCTCAAGCCCCGCGTGCCACGCCCGCTCCACGCTCGAAGCAGCACAGCAGCAGCGTATCCCCTTTCACCTCGATCTATCTGCATCCCCCCTCCATCTATCCGACCTCACCGCGTCTGCTAAATTAGGCGTCGACAGGTATCTAAGAATACGCGCGATCAACAAGTGAGATCCGCGTCCCAAAGCAAGAAGAGCCGAGAGAGAGAGAGAGAGAGCGCCCCCTCCCTCGCATCTACACAACAGCACACAGCACAAGCAAGCGACAAGCAACCGACAACAAACAACCATGGCCGCGTGGATGGAACAGCAAGCCGCTGAGTACGCCGACCTCGTGGGCAGCTTTGTCGAGTCGGTCGTCGACTCGGACACGGACGAGATGATCGAGTACCAGTTGATCTGGGAAGGCGGCGACTTGGGCGTCGCGCTCACGACGCTCGAGACTGAGAACACGGGCGTGCAGGTGAGCCGCGTCACGGGCAAAGGCTTCCCGTTTGGCATCAAGAATGTCGGTCCGGGCGACATTCTGCTCTCGATCAACTTGGCGGACACGACCAAGATGACGCTCGATCAGGTCGTGGGCTTCCTGCAGGAATGTGACTTGCCTGCGACGCTGCGCTTTAAGAAGGTCTCACCGGACATGGACAAGATGCCACCGCGCGCATCGGTGCCTCGCGTGAGCCAGTTTGTTGTCACGAGCAGCAACGGGCCGACGAGTCCGACGGGCTCTGCGCCTCCACCGAGTGCTGGAAGAGCGTCGAACAAGGGTATGCAGCCGCCGCAAAACCAGCGTCAGTCGTCGCAGGGCCGACTGTCGACGCAGAACCGAGCGTCCACGCACTCATCGCAGGGACGCGCTTCCACGCACTCATCGCAAGGACGTCCATCGGTGCCGTATCAGCACCCAACCGAACTGCCGTCGCCTCCTCCTGCTCAGCAGCAGCAGCAGCAAAAACCAACTGTTCCTCCAGCCGTGCTTGTGCCAGCTCCGCAGCAGAAGGAGCCCCGTGCGGCTGCGCCAGCACCTGTACCAGCTCCAGTGCCAGAGCCAGTGCCAGCCCCAAAGCCAACTCCGGCCAAGACCGAAAAGAAGCCTGTGGCCGCGGCTGCTGCCGTCGCTGCGGTGCCTGCGGTTGTGACGAAGCCTGCACCAAAGGCTATCTCGCCGCCTGCCAGTCCAGTGCGCACGAAGAAATCGATTGAGCAGCCTGCGCCAGTCGCGGTTGCTGCTGCTGCTGTTGCTGCTGTTGAAACCCCTGCTCCAACTCCTGCCAAGGCGGAACCTGTGCCTGTCGCAGCCCCTGCTGCCGTCGCCGCTCCAGTGAAGACTGAAAGCGCTCCAAAACTGGACCACGCGATGTCAAAGGAAGTGGAGGAGATCATGATGATGGGCTCTGTCTCCAACGACCTGGGCTTTGACGATGAAAGCAGCGAAGAAGAAGACGAGGAAGAAGAGACCAAGTCTGCCCAGAACACCAGAGTGTCGGAGGATTTCGCTGAAGAGGAGAACGACGCATTTGTCGTGGGAACCGAAGAGCACAACTACGATGAGAACACGTACCACGTGGACGAGAGTGTGCTCCCCGAGACGCGCCAGAAGAGCAGCTCGAGCGTGGCGATGCTCGGCCACTACTCGATCGAGACCGGATCCAACACCGTTCCGGTCTTGCCGGAAGTGGCGGAAGCGACGGGCATTGCGTTTATTGACAATGTCAACGAGTTTGCTGACTCAGACCCTGAAGACCAGTCGCCGAACGGCTTCCCGGTGCGACCTTCGGACATGCGCAACACCGGCGCCAACATGCCGTCGTCTCCAGTCAAATCAGATGGTCTGCCGCGCGAGTCGATTCGCATGACGATGGACGGCGGCGCGGAGCCGATGATGAAGAGCCAGCCAATTGGAACGCTCCATGAGCTCTGCGCCAAGGGCAACCTCCGCGGCGTTGTGCAGCACTTGCGGGTGGAAGGCTCAGACAGTCTGATCACCCGCGAGCCGAACCACGGGCAGACGGGTCTGCACCTCGCCGTGAAGAGCGGCAACGTTCCGCTTGTGAAGGTGGTGCTGGAGCACTTCAAGCCGCTGGAAGACCTGGTGAACTTGGAAGATGACAAGGGCAACACGGCGCTGCACTTTGCCGCGACCAAGACGCCTGCGATGGTGCACATTCTGCTGGAGAATGGCGCGAGCGCGAACGTGAAGAACTCGCGCAAGCTGACGCCGTTGATCATCTCGGTGATCACGTCGCGCGATGACAGCGTGATCATCCCGCGCATGCTACTCAAATTTGGCGCGAACCCGAACGACATGCACGAGAGCCACACGGTGATTCACACTGCCATCGGGAGTGGCTTGCTGCAGATCGCCGGTGCGCTCGTGAAGGCCGGCGCGAAGATGGATGTCGAGGACACGGACGGCAAGAACGTGTTTGAGAAGCTGGACCGCAAGTCGACGAAGCTGCTGCTGTCGCACATCTACTTCCCGCCGACGTACATCACGGAGAAGGAGCGCTCAGAGTGCATGCTCTGCAATAAGAAGATCAAGTTTGGGCACCGCAAGTGCAACTGCACGCACTGTGGACGCTTCTGCTGCTCGGACTGCTGCGCGCTGTCGATTGAGATGTACAAGTTCCCGATGGGCTTCCCTGGTCGCACGCGCCGCGGCGCCGCCGTGCGCGATCCGAAGCGCGTGTGCAAGACGTGCTACGCGATCTTCAAGGAGCGTAACGAGCAGCCGGAAAAGCAGCAGGAGAGCAAGTTCCTCAACCGCATCATCGGCATCGAGTGGGACGAGGTGAACCCGAACAAGCTCGCGAAGAACCGCACGGCCGGGCGTCGCGGTGAGAAAGAGTAAAGGGCGAGCCGATGATGCTCGCACACACAATCTATAGACCCAAAAACTAGACGCACCCACCCTCACAGGCGAGAAATACCGCTATCATGCAACGAAGAAGCGAGAGAAGCAACAAAACAAGCACAATAATATATTTTAGAGAACGTATGTGATGGATGGATGGATGGATGGTATTGGCAGTTGAGACCATCAACTGGTTGGTTAACAGGAGCAGTCTACGCGACTTAGAAGCGTGACGATATCGATGCACGACAATCTCAATCAGTGTACCAATAGAGCACCATGTCGTGGCAAGTGAGCTCTGGTCGCTCGTTTCCAGACTCCGGACCGTCAAGCCAGAGCCAGAGATCAGAATTGTCATAACCGCCTCTTCTCCCATTGAAGCTCAAAACGGTCACCAAGAAGAGAGAGAGATCCAGAGCACAGCGAGTGTCCATTTGTGACACACAACAGCGCGACACGCTTGACGCCGGAGCGCTTGTCATGGTGTCGTCGCGACTCGCGCAGGAGCTCGTGGCTCCTGAGGATCGGCTCAGTGGGACGATCACGAAATTGAAAATTGCACGTGGATTAACCAGCACAACGCCACCACGAATTTTGATACTTGATACTGGGGAGCTTTCACGCAGGAGTGTGGGGTCATGCAAAACGCATTTGGCGCGATTATGTATGGCCATTCATACAGACTGTATCCACGTCCATTGACGAAATTTGACGCGAATCTCCAGCCACACAAACCAAGATTCGCCATTCAGCGTCCAGCACTCAGTCAGATCCATCAAAAGAAGACAAACAGGAAACCGCAGAACACATGGAGAGCCCGCGACATGGCTTTCTTTCTGTCTCAAAAACCAACAACTCACATACAAATAAAAAATAAGTTTGCACACAAGACACGAGACATCACCACACACTGGACATCATTTCTCCCGTTCTTTGAAACTTCCTCATGGAGGATCCAGCGAGTGAGTGAGCGGATGATGCTGGGAGTGGATTTCAATCCTTCACTGGTGTCGAATATTAGGACCAGCTGATTGATGTGTGCGAGTGTGACTTGAAATTCTGATTGACGCAACGCCACCGCGATGCTGTAGTGTGCGCAAAGAGCGTCATATTTGTGATATAAATAGAGACGGATAGAGCGTGTGCAATTGGCGTCTTGACTTGGCAGCGGCACACACAGCACGACAGCAATCAGCGAACCGAGTCAAATCAGCTCTTCGCCAGCGGCATAGAGCAATGTTCACAGATCACAGAAAGCGAGAGACGCACAGAAGCAAAGTTGCAGCAAAGTTGCAGCAATGCGCGCTTTCTCATCACCTACCCCCATCTCTCTTTTTCCTCCATCTTGATCAAGTAATCATCCTCCAATTGGATGAAATTGCGTTTTCGGGTCCGTGATTGGTGAAAACAAGCGATACAGTGGACAGCGTGCCACTTTTCGCGACAAAAGTGTCCGTGAGCGTTAGCGAGTGTTAGCGGGTGTTGGCGAATGCTAGCGGGTGTCAGCGGGTGCGAGCGTGTGTTTGCGTGCGGCAGGCCATCAACTCTAGTCAGTTCTGGTTTTGTTGGGGAACCGAAGCGCACAGCAGGCAAGCAGCACACGCACGCTCGGCACCACCTCGATCTCTCGATCTCCACGCGTGCGCATATTAAGCGACAAGCAGCAGCGTGTGCATCCAAGTGTCTCGCGTGTCTCTCTCGCCTTCTCTTCCCCTTGCGGCGTCTCTCGATTGATTGATTCATCCGCAGCCAAACCACCAACTCAACCAACCATCACCTCGTTTCTCGGTCTCTCGTTCGTGCGCGAGTCATTGAAGAAGCCATCGCTGTCAGCTGTCACTGCTCGATAGGATACTCTCGGTGCGCTATCTGTGTAAGCATCTACTTACTTGACTGATTGAGGCTATCTATCTACCACTCGGTTGAGCGATCGTATCACGCGGGTACACTCCTTGTTGACGAAAAGAGTTGTCGTGAGGAAGAGAAGCACCACTGCGACCGGTCTACTGTACGTACACAGTTGAAGCCGCCAAGAAGCACAGCACCAAGCTACACAACAAGCGATATGGCTCCAAACACCAGAAGCGGCGGCGACGTGTGCGTGGAAGACAGCTGCAACAGCTTGTCGCTGGACGCGGCGTTCGAAGTCGCGGCGAACAACGCGATGATGGCGAACTCGTCGTCATCTTCAAGCGTGAACAAGCAAGAGGACAACGTGATCATCTTCTTTGACTGGGGTACGTTCGCTCATCAATTGTGAGCTGGTGCTTGTGAGCTGCTTCCCATTCATCAAGCCGTTGAAACTCACAATCTCTGTCCGATCATTTGGGTGATAAAGATGACACGCTGATGGCGTCGTCTGCGATCGCGAAGCTCGGTCTGTGCCCCAAGTACGTGAACGAGAAGCCAGAGATCCCGGCGGACGTACACGAAGAGCTCAAGGAACTGGAGAACTCGGTCGTGCTGTTGCTGGAGAAGGCACTGAGCTACGGCCGCGTGGTGATCGTGACCGCCGCCGAGACCGGCTGGGTCGAGCTCTCGGCGTCGCTGTTCATGCCGCGCGTGATTTCGTTCCTCAACACGCAGATCAAGGTCGTGTCTGCGCGCTCGACGTACGAGTACTTGTACCCAGACTGCCCGCGACGATGGAAGATCGAGGCGTTCAACCACGAGGTGTTCCCTGTGTGGGAGATGTACGACGACGAAGAAGCATCGTCGATCCCGCGCCACATCATCTCGCTGGGCGACGGCCCGACGGAGCGCGAGGCGCTGATCAACGTGAAGATGCAAGCGATGGACGCGTGCCACGGCAAGTCGATGAAGTTCATCACGTACCCAAAGATCAACGAGCTGCGTCTGGAAGTGGAGCTGATCCTCGCGAACCTCGACCACCTCTGCTCGCACGAGGGTGACCTGGACCTCCAGATCACGTGGGAGATGCTCAACGCGGCATAGCAAGTGTCGGCCAAGTGACTGACACCCGATAGAAGACAGCAACCGCGTGCGAGGGAGAAGGACGAAGCGAGCTGGATTGCTAGCTGGCATTCGCTTCCACCAGCACTCGACAAGGTTTTTGGTTGTGTGAGTTTGTGTAAAGTATATAACGCCCCCATCCATCTCTCTCCTTTTTGCCTGGAGAGAATGCATGATGAAGAAGATGCCAAGAGAGACGAAGAAGGAAAAAATAGGACCATCCTGACAAGAAAACCAAGCAGAAACAAGATTTGCAGCTACAAGTATCAACAAGACCGAGACGGCGAGCGACACCACAAGGACAAGAGCACCATCCTCGCGCATGCACAATGAATGAACAAGACACAAGCCCGTAAAACATGAGAAAATAATTTATAGAAACGAAATATATGTATCCAACACCTTTTGTATTAAGCAACGCCTCGCAAAGAGCTCCATCGTCAGTCAGCGTAGAAGCCAAAGACCACACACGTCGCCCAAATGTGTTGCTACATGCACGCACAGTGACAATATTATTATGAAGCAACGGGTAAAGGCAAGAAGAGCTCACGTGAGTACGGACGAACGTACGCTGTTGAAGACCGCGGACGCGTGGTTGTCGTGGTCGTTGTCCCAGAGGCAGCGCGACGTGATGCGCACGTCCTGCAGCCGCTGCTGGCCGATGAACGTCTGCACGACGATCTTGTAGCGTGCCGCGCTGCACTCGGCGCGGATGCGCGCCTTGACAGCGTCAGCGATGCTCGCGCTCCACGCTTTCGCGTCGCCCTCGTCAAACTCCTTGTCGTCCAGCTCGCGCTTGAGGCACTCGGCGATGATGTGGCACGTCTTCTTCCGGCGGAACCTGAATGGATGAATGGATATGCGGTCATGAAGGGCCACTCTCGTAGGCAATGGAGAGCTACAGTCATGCTCACTGTACGTACCGTTCGTCCTCGGTCGGCGCCATGATGTACGTGGGCATGACCACCTTGATGACCTGCGAGCCGCGACCCGCGGAGACGTCCATGTCCGCCATATTGCAGCGGCCAAGTCGTCGCTGGATCTGTACGTAAAATGCTGCTATGACACAAGCCAGACTGATTGACAGAGCATCCAAAAGACCAGAGCTTATGTGCGAAGCGCCGCGGTCTCTTCCAAGGCGTCGCTTCAAGAGTGAGTCATTTGAGGATCGATCCCAACACACCCCATCGTGTCATTGTAATGCAGCATTTGGGCTGAGATGGCTCAAGAAGAGAGTGAGCTTTATCACTTGCAAATGGAGCGTTAGAGATCGTGAGATAACGGTAAACAGAGAGAGAGAGATCAGATCAGATCAGATCAAGACGAGTGCGATGGAGAGAGAGAGAGAGAGAGAGAGAAAGAGAGTGATCGAGGGAGGAGGAGAGCAATGCGGCGCAGGTGGATGGAGGGATGGCTATTCAGATTGAATGTTCGATTAAGAATTCGCTCCATCGCCAATCGCTCCACACTGCGCACACGCACACACGGTTGCAACCCTCGCTCTTTCTTCTTCGTCATCGCCATCGTCGTCTCTCACTCTCTCTCTCTCTCATTCTCTGGATTGGTTGGGGATTCTTGGCATTCTTCATTTTTGTTTGTTTGTTTTCATTTCGTTCACATACGCGGACATGCATCATCATCCTCATCTTCATCATCGTCATCGACTGTCTTCATCTGCCTCTTTCTGCTTTCTCTCGCCGCCAAATATCACGCGACGACGGGAGGAACCAACGGGATCAGAGCGGTGGCTGACGGTGGTGATGATGACGACTGCTGCTGCTGCTGCTGGCTGTCGGCGCTATATTTTTTTATCTGGATACATCTCGCACGACCCTCGAACTCGATTGCGCGCGCACGGGAATGTGTGTCAGATCTAGTTGCCGGTCAGAGCCGAGAGCATGGCCTGGTGGGTCTCGACGCCGATCTGGGCGTCGATCTTTTCCTGCGAGCCTTCCGCGGCGGTGGCGAGCGCGGCCTTGTATTTGTTCAAGCCGGCTTCCGCGGCCGAGGCATCAATGTCTTCGACCTTAACGAGCTCCACGCACGCAATGTCGGTGACCGAGTTGGCGTGCGTGAGCGCAAAGCCGCCCGGGGTGAAGAACGACTGCACGTCCTTCTCGCGCTCGACGTGGACCTTGATCACGCCCGGCTTGAGCTGCGCGATGATCGGCGTGTGGCCAGCGGTCACACCGTACTCACCGACGAGGCCTGGGATCTGCACCAGGTCCACCTGAGCGTTCTTGAAGAACGACTCGTATGGCGTGTTCAGGTTGAGCGTCACCTTGGTCGGCGTGGCCGACGCGGCGGCGGCGTCGGTGGCGAACGCGCGGCGCGCGAGCGAGCGGAGGGTGACACGGGACGAGGACAACATGGCTATGGCAGGGATGGCGACTGGAATGGAAGGTCCTTAAGTATTGGGATCCAAATAGCGGCGGCAAGCGAGGCTCGAAGGAGGGGGGGAGGGCAAGCACGCAAGCGCGTGCCTCACAAGAGCGGCGCCAGTGGTGTGGTGGTCAACCTCGCGCGTAATTACGCGTGCACAGGTTGGTTTTTTACGAGGCGTAAAAACTTGTGGTTGCACTCGTTAAATCCGTATCATTTACTTATATACGCATTCAGAGTATCCAAAAAGAGATATGAATAGTACTTAATCGAGAGTTTTAGCTGAAATATTCGAAAGCAACCTGGCCAGCGACACAACTCGGCATACTGTGGGTTGAACATGGCCACCTTGGTCATAATCTCGATGGACAGCTCAAAACCAAATGCAACTGAAGACGCAATGAGCTGTTTCGTGTGGGTTTGAATGCATTATTAGTTAATATAGAGCCCTTCTTGGTATCATCACTACGTAGCACTCCTGCTAAGGTGACGGTAGAGTACAAAAACACAAAAGCAAACTCGCTGCAGAGTTGCTCACTCCCGCTTTCTCCCGCACCGTTGCTCTCCAGATGATGATCTCCACGTGACGACACTCAGCGTGACGACACTCAGTGCAGCACTAGTGAGCAGCTCCACTGACCACCACCTACTGGGACAGCTGCGACGGTTGGTCGAGAGGAGGATGCATTGCTGTTGGCTTGAATAGAGGCGTCGTCAGAGCTTAAGAGGGCGAGTTGAAATAATGATGAGGCGCTGCTGGACACTGGAAACAAAGAAGAAGTGATTTACTTCTTCTTGTGGTGCGAGCCCGCGACGACCTTGGCCTCCTTCTCGAGCATGGTCGCACGCGCGGCCTCAGCCTTCTTGACCATCGCGTCCTTGTCGAATGCCGCCTTCGGGTGCTTGTTCAGGTAGTGCGCCTCGTACGACTTGATGTCCGGCGAAGCGCTCTGCAAGAAAAAATTTCCACATAACACACGCAAATGTCAGTCATCAAGAAAAGAGACCTATGGTGTGTACCCACGCACTTTCGCACGCGCACCGCAGGACGAACTCATCCACAGACATAAATACAAAGAAAGCGACTGTTAGCGAACGTACCATGCAGATATCGCACGTGTAGTTGAGCTTGGCCACGAGACGCGTCTGGATGCCCGCGCCGCCACCGCCCTTGTTCTTCTGGTTCTGTCGTTCCGCCAGGTCCTTGGCCGTGTGCTTCGTGAATTTAGCCTTGCCGCCCATGATATCCTATTTGGTTGATTACTTGGCGCGCGCTTGCTTCTCTCGTGAGTGACTCGCTTTTGCTGCTTTGCTTTGGTTTCTTCGCCTTCCGTCGTCCTTGGTCCAGTCTTTTCGCACTCGGCCAATCAGCTCTGAAGGCGAAAAAGAAAAGAAGCCAAAACTCAATTAGAGCGGACCGGTTCACTTTCAGTGAGGGCGAACCGGTCCAAAGGAGATTCAACTGGTGTAAGCAACACAGTTCATCTCTTGTAAACAGGTATCTTACATTATTCCTACTTTATAAAGGATTTTTGATTTTGAAAATAATTATAATCACAACAAAAAGATTTTATTTAATTTTAATAGGCAAAGATAAGAGCGCGAGGATCAGCAGCCATGACAACCTTGAGTGCTATCTCGTAAACGCAATGTGCTCGCTTGTTTTCCTTGAAGAACGCACGGCAAACTCAGTTCCCTCCAGTCGCAGTTGATAGAACAGAGGACAAGCGCATTGACGTACTTGCACCGAAGAGCTCAAGTGTATCTCTTCTTCATCAACCCATTCATCCATCCCTCCCAAGCACCATGAAGATCGTCCCAGGAAGCGATGGCGCGCCGCTCAATGTGCTCGAGTTCGAAGCGTACGCCAAGGAGTACCTGCCCAAGAACGCGTACGACTACTACGCGTCCGGCGCCGACGACATGGTCTCGCTGCGCGAGAACCGCGAGGCGTTCAAGCGCCTGACGCTGCGTCCACGCGTGCTGCGTGACGTGTCCAACATGGACATCTCCACGACCGTGCTCGGCCAGCGCATCGCCACGCCGGTGTGCATTGCGCCGACTGCAATGCAGCGCATGGCGCACCCCGAGGGGGAGATCGCGAGCAGTGGCGCCGCAGCCAAGGCTGGCAACTGCTTCATTTTGAGCACCATCTCGACCACGAATATTGAGGTCCGTCAGTCTGCCTGTTGTTTGCCTCGTGTCGCTATGTACTTGATTATGTAACAATGTGTCATTCTGGGTGGGTAGGATGTTGCCGCGTCGAATGGTGACGGACTGCGCTGGTTCCAGCTGTACGTGTTCAAGGACCGCCAGCTCACGCGCGACCTCGTGCTGCGCGCCGAGAAGGCCGGCTACAAGGCGATCGTGCTCACGGTCGACACGCCGATGTTGGGCCACCGCGAGCCGGATGTGCGCAACCACTTCTCGCTGCCAAAGCACTTGGAGCTCGCGAACTTTGCGCACGTCGGCGGCGAGCACGCGCACGGTGTCAAGAGCCTGAAGGACTCGGGACTCGCACAGTACGTGGGCAACCTCTTCGACCTGACGCTCAACTGGGAAGATGTGAAGTGGCTCAAGAGCATCACGAAGCTCCCTGTCATCGTCAAAGGCGTGCTCACGGGCGAGGACGCCAAGCTCGCGGTCGAGATGGGCTGCGAGGCGATCCTCGTGTCGAACCACGGCGCGCGTCAGCTCGACGGCGTGTCGTCCACGATCGAAGCGCTGCCAGAGATCATCGCGGCGGTCAAGGGCCGTGCCGAAGTGTACATGGACGGTGGCGTGCGTCGTGGAACCGACGTGTTCAAGGTTCGTGTGTGTGTGATTCGCTTTGCTGTGCTGTTTCTCATGGGCGTAATCCTCATCGACTTTTTTATCTGTGTGGTGACATTAGGCGCTGGCTTTGGGTGCGCGTGCGGTGTTCATTGGCCGCCCTGTGCTGTGGGGACTCTCGCATAGCGGCGAAGACGGCGTGTCGAGCGTGCTCCGCATCCTGAACGACGAGCTCAAGCACGCCATGCTCTTCGCGGGCACTGCGCGTCTCGCGGACATCAAGTACGTTTTGTTGTTGCACACTCATCTCTCAATTGGCGTATTGCCCTCGCACTAACTCAACTGGATTCCTCCTCATGAATGTGTGTGCGCCAACAGCTCAGAGTACGTGCGCAGTAACGTGACAGTTGCGCGTCTCTAGAGCAACTTTTTGAACGACAAAGAGACTTTAGCGTCGTTGAGTGCGTGAGAACTCGCACTTCCTGCATGTCCGTCCACCTCCCGTTTGAGTCTGTAGTCGGGAAGTAAGGAGCAACAATTTTACAAAATACTCTACACTTTCCATCGCCCAAACAGCAAGGTGCTTGCTTTTTGGGTGGTCGATGATGGTTTTCATGCGTGAACATTGATGTGCTTTTTCTTTTTTAGCCAATCCCTGAATACGATTTTTGAATTTATATCATTTTAAGCCAATAGGATCCCGCATTTGCTTCTTTTGTGGCTTCATTCAAAGCTGGCAGAAATTGTTGCCACTTTGGGTATCTTTCAAGGAAAAGCCTCTTCTTGACAGGAATAGGCCTCAACAATCCCATCACAATCCAAACAGAGCGACCGAGAGGAAAGGAAGAGCGCAATATGGAGGGGCTGACGCTCAAGAACTGGAAACTCGGCAAGAAGATCGGTTCTGGCGCCTGCAGCGATGTGTACGCAGGTGCGTCATGATCAGCCTCCCACAAAGCACTACTGTAGTTTGCTGTGTGTATGCATGTGTTTGTGTTCAACGCCATGGAAATGACTAACGTATTGATCACGCCCGTCCTTCCTTGCTACTGTTGCTGCCTCTGCAGTGGAGCCGGTGAAGCCCGTGAGCGCTGGAAAAGGCGCACACTTTGTGATGAAAGTGTCGCCGATCCCGGAGATCCCGGCGGCGAAAGCGAAGAACAAGAAGCGCAAGAAAACGCCCGCGGAGCGCAACGCCGACGCACTCTACGCTGAGTACCTAGTCTACCAGTCGAGTTTGCGCGACCATGCGTGCGTGCCCCGGCTCCCCGATGGCGCCTACGGCGAAGACAAGGTAAGGTGATACGTTCGGATTATACATGTTTGCTCCCATGTGTGTACTGTATGGATGGGCATGTGGTGACAACAGAGAATGTGATGTGATGTGGCTGCTACCTTTACATGAATTATGCTGGTAGGGCTATCGTTTTCTGGTGCTTGAGCGCCTTGGACGCACGCTGGAGACCGTGCTTCAAGAGGAAGGTCCGATCCCATCGGTGACCGCAGCGCGCTTGGGGATCGAGATCCTCGACACGCTTCAGCACATGCATGTGAACAACATCATTTACGTGGACGTCAAGCCTGAGAACTTCATGGTGGACGCCGACAAGGAGAACAAAGTACGTGTGGTCTTCAGTCCTGTGGTACAGACTTGATTCTTACATATGTGTGACGCTCGTTGTCGGTGAGTAGGTTTACTGTCTAGATTTCGGCATTTCGGACCGCTATGTGATGGCTACGGGCAAGCACAAGGACCACAAAGTGGGCAACATTGTCGGAACTCCCACGTTTTTGAGTCTCAACTGCCATGCTGGCGCCAGTAAGTCTCAACTCAAGCTTGCATTTTCACTTTGAGGCGCATTGTCACGACATTTGACATATAACGCGATTGTTGTATGCACTCTCTTCTTCCTCTTTTTGTAGCTCCTAGCAGGCGAGATGACATTGAAGCGCTTCTGAATGTGCTCATCTACCTGCAGCTGGGTAGTCTCCCGTGGCAAAAAGTGTCGAGCGACGCAGAGGGAGCAAAAGTGAAGAAAGCGACAACAGTCGACCAGTTGTGCAGCAAACTTCCTGCTGAATGGAAGCTTATGCTCAAGAAGATCCGAGAGACCGGGTTTGAAGACAAACCAGATTATGAGTTCTTTGCCAAGTACTTTACAAAGTTGGGCGGGAAACTGGGCTCGACGGATCCTTACAACTGGGGAGCAAAAAGCTCGAAGAAGGTAAGTTGTATGCATTGTTTGAGTTGTGATGCGCACATTTGAAGTGAGAATGGCTAATTGGCTGCCTGTGTTGCCTCTTATGCTAATACACCAGACTTCGGTCGACGCGAGCAGCAGCACGCCGACTGCCTCTCCAGCGACCAAGAAACCCAAAATGGAGCATGCTCCGCAGAAAAAGAATGGGAAAACTGGCGCAAGCCCCCCTCAGAAAGGAAAGCCTAAAGAAGGTGGCGTGAAGAAGGGAACAGAGAAACAAGAAGAAAGTGATGGCCACGACAACGAGGACGAGGCGGAAGTCGTCTTGGAGGTCGCTGCGGATCCTCGTCGCCGCCGAAAAGCGGCCCAACGCGCAGTTGCCGGTTTAGCGGCTGCGACTGCCGCAGCCAAGCAAGCGGAGAGCACTTCCACTCGCACGTTGCGCTCCTCAACTCGGTCGTAGAGAAAGAGGTTGTTCATCACCAAGAGATCCTACGAAGAACAGAATAACAATTGCTTCATTTTTTTGAAGTTTCTGCGACGGAATTCTCAACAGCAAATATATCAAAAACCGACGGAATTCTCGCTCATACCAAATAAAACGAAAAAACGAAAGCTCTGGATTATTTGGCTTTCTGTGAAAACCCTTACAAACTGAACAAAAAAAGACAAATGTCCTCGTTCTTAATAGTAGCCTCTCAGTACTTGATGTATGCTCACCGTACATAAAGAGGACTCGAGGATACTTTTACATGGATTTTCTTGACAAAACGAATACCTTCTAAAAACTAATATTTAAAAACTAAGTTGTAAACGGTTCGAAGAGGGTATTTTATTTGGCGGCTGAAAAATCAAATTGCAGGAAAGGAAGCGGAAGAAGTTGAGGAAAGGAAGTGGAGGAAGTTGAGTGATGGCGCCGCGGCTGTACGAGCTGCTCAAGGCGCACGGCGACCCACAGAGCACAGACAGACACAGCGAGATTCTACGCCATCTCCAGAGCGTGCAAGTACCTGAGAGCGACCGCGCCGGGCTTGAAGCGCTCAAGCGGCTGCACTTTGAGCAGTTCTGTACGTGATAGTTGCTGCCCGACTGACCTTGTTGCTCCTTAATGAACTGCTGCTGGTGGTAATAATCGCTGTCTAAATGCATATATGTGTGTGTACGAATCGCTTGTGTTGCGTGTGTGCTGCAGTGCGACTTCGAGAACGAGAGAAGAAGGAGAAAGAGGAGCGGATCTCTGATCGGCGAAGTCAGTGGCGCGCCGGATGTCGAGCTCGCTGCCAGCAAGATGCGAGTTCAAAGAGTGTGTCGCTTGAAGTGGTGCAACGGCGATATCCCGAACTGTTTCAAGATAAGGTGAGCGTTGGAGCTATACACGATGACGATGTATAGGTTTTTGCCTCCTTAGATGCGCAAGAGAACTGAAGGCTGCATGGGTGTGTCAATGTTGTGCAGACTGAAGTGCCGACAAAGCCGCCCAGTTCGTCTGCTGATAATACCCAAGTACACGGCAAGGCACAGATAGACAGCAGTATCCAGCAGCTCAACACCAGCCATGACTTTCATCCCAGGGCGGCGAATACATCAATGCGAGATCCAAATGGTTTCCAGCACCAACAACACCAACAGCATCGGGCACTCACTCCACCAGCGAATAGCAATTTGTTTGCTCCAAAGCAACAACAGCCTGCTCTTGGCGATTTCTTACGAAAAAGACCGGACCCACCTAGCGATGACGAGCCACCACATGTTTATGGAACTGTACGAGTGAACCAGCCAAGCAGAAATCCATTCTCGACGGCAAGTGAAAAATTGCAGGTACGAAGGCACCTTGGTACGTTTATGCTGATAATTAAGTGCAGTTTTCTAACCTTGGCACTATTTCAAGCATGATCGCTTGACTGGCAAGGTCAAAGATGATGGTTACGACGATGACGGCTACGAAAACAATTCTCGTGGAAGAGGTGGCTCTAACGGAAGAGCCCCTGGACCAGGCAACTACCATCCAATCAATCAAAACCTCTTGTTTGGAGCGAAGCAAAATGGTGGAGACGATTCCAATGCTTCAGGCGTGAACAAGCCATTCGTGTTACCAACCGGTGGTGGAAGTGGCGACGATAAAAAGCAGCGCAACTCGGCGGCAAAGTAAGTGTCTGGAAGTGATTCTGCATTCTTCGTCAATCCACTGATTGTTGTTCATGACGTTTTTGTTTGAGTAGCAGCAAGCAAGCGCCACCTGCCGAGCTAGATGAAGATATCGACCCTCGGCTTAAAAGCTGCGACCCAGAACTGATCGCGAAAATTGAGATGGAAATCGTTGACAATGGCGATCCAATCACTTTCGATGATATCGGTAAGTTCAAGAGATGTATTGCTCTTGTGAAGTTTCTCAAAGTATTAACACTGTTCTGTTTTACTTTTGATTGCGCAGCTGGGCTTCGATTCGCGAAGAAGTGCGTGAATGAGCTAGTGATTTGGCCCATGGCTCGCCCAGACATCTTTACAGGACTGCGAGCTCTCCCGAAAGGTGATTTTGCTTGCTGCTCTTTGCTTGCTATTGATGCAAACCGGTGAATGACAGTGAATGCGTGTTTGTCAGGTTTGCTTTTGTTCGGACCACCGGGGACAGGCAAAACACTGATCGGGAAAGCAATCGCCAACCAATCTGGCGCAACGTTCTTCAGCATCTCTGCCAGTTCGCTGACAAGCAAATGGGTACGTGGATGACATGCAACCTTCATGCTTTCTTGGCTTTCAGCAACGTACTCATTTTAATTGTGATGTAGATTGGTGAAGGAGAGAAATTAGTTCGAACATTGTTCGCCGTTGCTGCCGTCAAACAGGTGAGTTCGTTCAGCTGAAAGCTTTCTCTAACGATGACTCACAGATTTTTTTATTTCGTTTTTGTAGCCATCTGTCATCTTTATTGACGAAATCGACTCTCTTTTAACTCAGCGAAGGTGAGAGGACGTAGTACCTCCTTAGTTGCAAACTCAATCTAACGATGTCTTCTGTTGGTTTGCAGCTCCGAGGAAAACGAGGCGAGCAGAAGAATGAAGACAGAGTTTCTTGTCCAGCTGGATGGCGCTGGCACAAAAGCGAAGGATGTGATCCTCGTTGTCGGTGCGTACAGATAGTGGTGCTGTTACGCTTCGATTTGGCATGTTGCTGATCAGAAGTAATGATGTCGATAGGTGCTACGAACCGACCGCAAGAGCTGGATGAAGCAGCGCGCCGACGATTTGTGAAGCGTCTTTACATCCCACTGCCTTCGCTCGAGGCAAGATCGGACCTGATCAATCGCCTACTCCGAAACAACCGCCATGATCTTACAGATGAGAACAAGACTTTTGTCGCCGAATCCACAAAAGGTATGCTGTGCATCGAACGCTTATCAAGACGCGCTGCAAGATCCAACTCTCACTAACGAAGACGTGTTCTGTCTAGGCTACTCCGGTGCTGATGTCCGTGCGCTGTGCACTGAGGCTGCGATGGGACCGATTCGAACTTGCGAGGATATCCGCACGATGGATGCCGATGCAGTCCGACCAATCAACCTCGATGACTTCACTTCGGCGCTACGAGGAGTGAGTACTTATGCTTTCATCATGAGCCAAACAAAAGGAAGCACTGTGTGCGTGCACTAACCATTGCGTCATGTTTTTCTTCGTTCGGACAGGTTCGGTCAAGCGTGGCGACAAAGGATTTGGAGTTTTACCGCGAGTGGAACGAAGAGTTTGGAAGCTTTCCATTCGAAAGCCACGAAGGCTAGAAGGCAATGAAGAACAGAACAGGTATTTTCGAAAAGGATGACATGATATTGACTTACATGTGCTGAAAGCCACATGACGTTCTTTCTGCACTACTGCTGACTGACACAACGAAAGGATAAAGGTTTGCTGATCCGCCTGCATTTCACTTGCAATCAGTGTCAAATCAAAACAGGGTTAAACACACATAGGAATATAAATATTATCGGGAAAGCAGGCGTCGACATCGAAGATGCATCTTCAGAAGTCGGGTTCGTCAAACGGCATGTTCAGCCTTCTGCGCTTGGAAGTCGGTTCCGGCGACGATCCGATAGTGCGGGTTGAAGCGCGAAGTATTGTCAGCGCAATCGACGGACAGCTCTCGATCTCGTCTCGGAAGTTCTCGTCTTCGATGATCTCCTGCATGTGGTCCACGAAGAAGCTAATGCAATACTCTTTCAGAAATGCAGCATTGAACTTCTCAGCAGCACAGAGGAAACGACCAACATTGCTGATCGAGAGCACGTCTTGAGCTGCCACTTCACATAGGTGTTTCAGCGGCAGGAGAAGGTACTGCTCCGACAACGTCAAGAGGTCAATCAATTGCTGTAAATGGAACCAGAATCAGTACAACAAGCGCAAGGTCAGACCAGTTCATCTTTGGCGATTCAACATTCTATGAAGCACATTGAGAGACTTACATTCGAGCTCAGCTTGTTGATATCGGCGACTCGGTTGGTGTAGATGAACTCCAGCATCTTCGACACCATATCGGGACTGTGGTCTTCGATGCGCACCACGCCAGCCTCGCTTTCGCGCATGGCGCCGGGTCGGAACATCGCATAGAAGATCTCGCACCTCGTCGTGAGAATCAGGCGGTGAGCGCGGATTATTTCCTTGTCCGGTCCAACTTCGAACGTGATGTCACTTCCGTCTCCACACTACAGAAGCAGCACACCAAGTCAGCGGATGCCCAAGTATCATCGTGGTAACACAGAAAACACACAAACTTACCAATAGCAATTGCTTCATTGTGGCAAAGTAAGATTCGTCGCTGTGGGTTGGCGTGGAGATCGTCACGGGAGCAGCGCGTCGTCGCACGAGGATGATGTCATTCTGCTCGACAAAACACAAAGAACAGACGTTGTCAGCAACACTATCAGTATGACCATCCCAAAGCAATCCTCGTCGTACCTTTTGCAGATGAACAGACTCGGGTGAATCTTCTGGATCCAAGCGGTTCTGCACACACAAAATGAGCACAGCACCACAGCAGCAACACGTGAGAATCAGCGATGCCAACAACTTTGCATGAACACAAGCCAACGAACCGTGAAGAAGAAATCGAGCGACTCGCGCGGCAAACCGTGGTGCTTGCTGTAATGGCGGAAGAGTGACGAGAAGCGCTGCGTCTTCTGCATCAAGCACGAGTACATATTGTTCGCCGGCACGCGCACAATCGAGCGCTCTTTCCCTGTCAAGATCAGATCCTCGGCTGCCTGTATCCACCATCACAAGAGCAGCAATTATCAGTAACCAGTTGTCGTCAACGTCTCCTCATAGCAGGCAGGATCTTTTGCCTTCCCCCTTCCAGCAGCTTGGTGTACAGTGCGCACCTTGACAGTGAACTCGACGTTCTCGGGTCGCACGCTTCGATTCATCGTGGCGCTCGCGAGACTCACTTCGTCCAGAGTGCGAAACGTCAGTGTCGTTGTCGTCGCCGGCGCCGTACTGCTCGCGTTCAGATTGAGGTGCGCCGTCGTGCCTGGGTGTGTGTGTCGCTCGTTCGAGTGGGCTCGCTGTCACCTGCCTGCCTGCCTACCTACCTCACTCTCTCTCTCCTCGGTTGCAAGTGAAAGTGGCTGTGGTTGGTGCGCTAGCGTTGTTGGTTGCACTCACCACTCTTCCCTCCTCACTCGAGCCACCTTTCTCAGACTTATTTGGCGATTTGCTTCCTTTCTCAAAAGCACTACGAGCGACGCACGTACAGACAGCCAAGAGGGAAAGGACGCGCGGATGGTGGAGCGTGCTAGCGTCGGTGGCGGTGGGGAATGCGGCGTGAGCTCTTTCTCGCTTGCGTGTGATCAGTCGGTCCTCTCTCCAGTGACAGGGACTCACAGACAGCTGAGTTGGATTGTCACCAAGGCTTGCTTCGTTGCGTTGGTGTTTGCGAAGGCCGCGAAAATCTATGCGAGCTGCCCAAACTCTGGTTCTGGTTTGGGCTTTTTGGCTGTCGACAAATGTCAATCTATACAAATCTCCATACAAAGCGGACAACCAGACAAGCAGCTTCTCAAATTTCCCAAGCAAATGTCAGCATTTTTAAAAGATGGCTTCTCTAAATGTAGAGATTTAGCTTGAATTTTGCTGAGAAAAATTAAAGAGCTCCAGTATCCGATAGATTCTTTCGAATTTCTCTACTAAGAGGAAACCGCTATAAGATTTTTGTGTGAATATACCCATATCGCTTCTTAGCTCACTTTATTTACGAAATAAGTACAGACTATATATTTTACTACGCATATAATCTCGTATTGTATATAAACACAAATAAGTCATTGAAAAATTCTAATATTACGATTCTAGACTTCCCACAAGAGAAAGCTCAGTTGTGAGCAGCGGCTTGGATGAGTTGACAGCCGCGTGATTTGTGGCGATCGACTGGGAGTGGAAATGTGGTCAGCACGCTGCTGACCACATTCCACCCTCGTGAGGACACATCCTGTCGATTCTTCTCATCTTTCAGAACAGAGAGAGCTCCCCCCAATAACATCAGTTCGTCCGCAGGCGTCATCGCGTTTCCATCACCATGGCGATTGTATATGAAAGAAGTGAATCCTGAAGAAGAAGGATCAGCTTCTTTGGTGATGGAAGTGCAAAAGCGTTCGCATGATGGAGCAAAAAGTGTTCTCCTGATGGAGAGCAATTGCGCAAACACACACAACCACATACTCATGGACTGGGCCACCAAAAGAGAAGAGAGAGAGACAAACTCACCCGCACACTCATATCATAGCGAACCCGAGTCAAAGAGAGAGAGCCCAAACACCGGCACTGGCGCTGCGTTTCAACAATGTACTGTAGGGGTCACCACGAGCAGAAAAAGGCCAAGTGCTTGCGCCGGTGCACAAAGAGTGTACAAAGCAGAGCCCGTAGAGCACTCAACAGTGACACACTCACAGGATTGTGGTGTGGCGCACATGAAAGCATTACTTCTGATTGCAGGCTCCGCCAGTGATCACTTGAAGCGAACACAAGCGCAGGAGCTTGAACTTCACTCAAAACGATCACTCTGCTTATTTGCTCAGCTTCAGCTTCAACTGGTCAATCTCGACCGCAGTTTTTGGCGCTCAACGGAGCTCGGCAATGGCCGCTCAAGTGTAGTGGTCAGTTGGTTGCACGCAACAGAGCCACTCGCTCGGTAACAGTCCGAATCCACTGATGATATCGCAGACAAACCCACGCATTCGTCGCTGCTGCAAATCATGACCGGCCAATGCGATGAGTGCGGCGAGCGACCTACCTACCCATGTCCACCGACCAGTCACCAGCTCAGAGATACGGATCGGATGGATACGAAGAGGAACCGAAATGTCCTAAAATTCGACTGATTCATGTGCAGACTCTGTTTGATCATCAGACTGATAAGCCCACCAGTCAGTCAGCCGGACGATCACAGATCAGCGCTGCAATCACATCACGATAGAGATAGAGAGAGAGAGATAAAGCGATAGAGCCCTGGGAAGCCAGAACCACATGCATTTGATGCTGCCCACTCATCCAGCTGACGCCGTGCAGGATCGTTATGAACCTGGGGACCTCGACCTCGGGACTTGGATCCCGCTCTCTTTTTTCATCGGATCAAAATGCGTCCGAAACGCTGCCGGCTCCGGATGCCTGCCCACCCGCCGTCCTTGTCTGGAGTCTTGTGACATGTGAGCCCCACCCAGAAACAAGGCCAAGATCTCCATGAGCTCCCACCTTCCCTCCTCTCCTGGTTCGGCGAGCTTGGTGGTGGCTTTGTCGTGGTTGCATTTCGAGTCCCCAAGTCGGTGGAAATGAAGAGGTAAACAATCGCGACATACGTGGCTTCAATTTAGATACATTTACTCGAGTAGATTTAACCTTTATATGAAATAAGAAGGTATTAAGAATAATAAAAAGTTTTATAAGACAGAAACTCAGATTCCAAAGGCAATGAATGGTCCTCTGCACCTCGAAAGTGTTGCATGAAGCCCTCCAGCATGTTTGTACAATGAGGCGGAGTTTCTGGTGCAGGAGCGGTGTGGAGGAGCTGCTGGCGGGTGGGTGAATGGGAGCCTCATCGCGCGATCCGCGCCTTGATTCATCGTACTTTTGCTCACCTGACAAGCAAAAGATCGCCTCCTCCTCCGAGCCAGCCACAGCCACTCTGGGGGAGGTCTCATACGCTTTCCAAGTGAGCCGCGATCCGAAAACGCGCAAAGCAAATGCAGATCTGCGCGAGTGCGTTTGTGATGAATCAGAGGATTGTGGTGGTTTCTTTTCTTTTCTTGCTTGTGTGTCTTGCGGACTCATCAAAGAGTTAATGTGCCCAAGAACAACCTGCAAATTGTGCGGAAAACGCTTCCAGGAAGAGTCCGCATTTGCGTCAACAACTCGCTGAAACCGCATGGACATGTTTGTTTGGTTGATGCCAGCGCAAGATCGCAGGTCTCCTCACAGTAACAAGCCCTTGAACGTGAGACGTCTAATCCGCGGTTGTATCACAAACACAAAGACGCTCGAAAAAAGAAATAGAACGCGCCGAGCGAATAGGAATCCACTCACTTGAGCCCAACAGCCTCCTTCCTTCGTTCGCCCGAAAATTTGCGCTCCTGCTTTCGAACCCCCCGTGTACACACATCTGATACGCGGCGCCACCACCAAAAGATGTCGGCGACAGATTCAGCAGAAAGCGAATGCTGCAGACGGATGAAACGAAGAGAAAATGGAGCGAGTGCGAGTCGTTCGCAGTTGAAGCTGCCAGACAAAAACTGCAAACGGACATTGCGTGGCTACACAAAAGTGGTTGGTTGTGAGAGTTGCGCGGTTGGTCTTTTCCAACTTGCCGTGTGCAGCGGCAGACAGGCGGGGCAACTTGTGTTGTGCACTTTGCTTTGCACCGCGGTCGCGCAAAGCAAGCCATCGACCAAAACGTGCTGACTGGAAATGTGCAGATGACGGAATCGTGGAGGAGACGCATGCGAAAGATGACGCTGTGTATAGCCAGAGCATAGTGGAGAGGCGAGTAACCCTCTCGTTTCAGGTAACGAGGTTGTTTCGTGACTCATTCTGGTTCTATTGGTCGTTTGTTTGGCTTGATGCACGTTTGTATAAGGCAAAATATTTAGAAAAGGATTTACTGTGAACGCCTTTGCCACGTGAATCTTGAGGAGATGTGAGCGACGCAACAGAGACTACGAACATGACGACCGACCGACCTTCGACCGACCACCAACACACACTCCGGCGCTTGCTGTGACCATCCCATCGTGTCCACTTTTGCGAACCGTGTGTTCGTTCTGATCGCAAAGCTGCTGCCACTTGCACTGCCAACTCGCGCACAGAACCACAACCTCCTCTGCGGTCTCTCTCAAGCAAACAGACAAACAAACACAGGGCTGCTGCATTGCAAACCGATTTACAATGCATCAGCCCTCCCTTGTAAACAAGAGCATCAAGAAATTGGGCGCTGCACCATTTAGTGCCACCGATTTGTTGCAAAATTGAGCAAAAGCCTTCTCTTACCTTTGTTGAAGCCCCTCCTGCTTGGAGAAGGAAGCGCTATCCGAATCCGAAAAGGTATCTTGGCCGTAAACAACAACCAAACACGCAAGTGGGTCCGCAGGGTTGCTTGCTTTTGCTCTTATTGAAGGTTGCGCGTGCGATTTGCAAAGCGTAAATGTATTTTGCGGCGTGTCATCGCCAGCCGGTGGGCATTTGCGCTGTTTGTCAAACCGCGTGGTTTCTTCTTGCTGGGGTTGGACACGATATTACACACAAGAGCGCTCAGGGCAATGATGCCGTCCACGCACCACCCTCATTTTCTCTGGACCTACAACAAACACAAACAAGAGAGTGTGGCGCGTCGATCGCCGATGTGCGAACAAGCAAAAACAGAAGACGCAGTGGATTCACTTTGAACTTTTCAGTCCAGTGGGTCGCTCCTCCGCAAGCTCGCGTGCTGAACTGAAAGCAAGCGCCGGTCGAGCGCGTCGCCGAGACCCGCTTGCTGCAACATCATCCCACTTGTTCACGAAAAGCTGAACTTTTTGTATCGGAAATAACAACAGCAGTCAGCAGACGCGACCACTCTCCTCTTCTGATTGTGGCTCTTCATGATATTTTTTTCAAGGATGGCGGATAAGAATGATGGTGGGATGAAAGCGAGGAATCTGTCTGTGCGAGCGAGTGATGCAACTTGCACACCGGTCAGGTCATTGGGATTTGCTCATTCACAAAGGCACCACAAAGAACGCACGCGCGGGTTTCTAGGTGCAGATCTGTGCAGACACATCAATCAGAGACAAGTCGCAGATTGGAGCGGGACAAACGGCGCATTCGTGCGCAGTTTTTGCAAAATTTAGGAAACCCACAAATGTATTCGAATGCGAGGGCAGCAAATCGTTTGAACAAGAAGAGCATCTGGGACAGCTTGCAAAGCAAAGTACTTAACGCTACGAGCATTGGAGCACCATCTCATGATGCACATCTGGTCTGGGTGCGGTCTAAATATTCACCATTTTTCGAGCAGCTTTCCTTCACTTCGTCATCCCATCTGATCCTGCCCTGCCTTCAGCTGCAAAATTCAAAGTTCACTGGTGAATTTTGAACGCGGATAGAAAGCAATCTGAATAGTGGCCCCTTTTGAGTCCAGTGAAATCGGTTCAGTGGAAGATCGCAACGGCGTCGCCTTTGATACGGTACGGCTGACGCGTATTCTTTGGCGAGTGTATAGAAATCAATGCTGAACAACCAACGGTACTGTAGGCTGCGGCGAATTGTGTCACTTTTAGTCCCGTCCCCTACCCACTGACTAACTGGTACAATCAATGGAAACCCACGGCGACAGCGCGCGCGGTGGACAATGTAGGAAGACGATTGCGTATTTCAGGGATATCAGATTCACATATACGACGCTAGATTCCCTCGATTTTTTGGGTGAATGATTAGCATTTGTATCGGAATGACGGGTTTTGCAAGGCTGCATCTGCCGTCGGGTTTTGCTTTTATGTGTTTGATCTGCGTCGCTTTCCTATCGCAATGTGGTGCTCGTCAATCCCTGAATCCACAAAGTAAGCGACAATGAGCTACGATAAAAGATACCACGAAAATGGCACAAAGCCGCCGATGCAGATTAACCGCCCAATATAACTAATCCCTAAAATCCAACATATCTCCACAATTCGCACAGCCTTGCTGTTTGCAAAAGCGGTAGCCAGTTTTATTTTGACGGATTCGTCTGCCAGCCGTAAAAATAACCGCCGTCCGTTTCCCCCGATTTTATCTCTTTGGATTTGCGTGTTTCTTTTTCTTTTTGCGGTTGTTGTTGCTGGGAACGAATTTCCATGACACACACACACGAATTGCAACATGGGGACTGCGTCTACCGACCAGAGGTCTGAAACATGTAAATGAATCGCAGGAGCCCTTTTGCACGAGCTGAAGAGACCGGCCTTTCCACTTGGAATTTGTATGCTCGTGGCTGCTGATCTACTCCGGACGCGCAAAGATCAACCCAACAACCCAATTTATGGAGTTTGAACCAACGACGAAAAAGAACAACGAAAACGCTTCAAGCTTTCGATTTTCTTTCTGTATTTCGGCCAGATGGTTTGTTTTGAGTTTGCTTGCTTATGTGTTTGGAAAAACAGCCAAATGCGCAAATTGTATGGGAGAACAAGACAAACAAACAAACAGACAAATAGACAAACAAACAAACAAACAAACAAACAAACAAGCACATTGTGCTTGTGCTCCGTTTTGACTCGCAAGTTCTTGTTTGTTTGTTTATTTATTTATTTGGAGATCCGTTCACTTGATCGCCATCGTCGTTCACTCTCTCTTGCTTTCTTTCCGCGGCAGTGGTGCCCATCTCCGTCTCCTCTCACCTAGGGTGCGAGTCTCCTCCACAAGCAGCATCTTTTTGATCTTGAGATCGATTCCCCAGCCGACACTCCAACACTCATTACGGCCGGCCGCGAGTCCCAGTCCAACCCACTCGCCCCTTCTCTCGCCCGTCCAGCCCCTCCATCCCCGTCTGCTCGCTTCAAACAGCTCCCACCCACTCAACTCACGCTCGCTCGCTCGCTGCGCCCGCGTGCTGCTTGTTGTTTGCTGTTTGCTGCTGGGTCTTTGCCTTGCGCATCGTGTCTCGCTCTCTTCTCGTCGTTTGCTGCTTCTCTTTCTTTTTCTGGGTTGTCATTTCTCGAATCACTCGCTCCGTGGCCAGTTAGTTTTCTCCCCCAAAAGCAGCAAAACCCAGAGCCAGCGTCACGGACGATCGATAAGCAAAGCAAGCGAGCGAGCGACAGGGATCAACAAACAAGCAAGTAGACGCCGATCGTGTCCGCAAATCCATCCACATCCCCGGTCCCAAGAACGCGAGTCCGTCCGTCCGTCCGTCTGCAGCCAAACCAGCCGCGACATCACTCTGTTAAATCAGTACTCTGCCATCCGCGTCCTCAGAACAGATCAGAACAGCACCAGCCTCTAAACCTCGGGCACCATGCGCACCAAACAGCAGGAACAGCTCGAGCACGAGGAGCGCACGTGGATCTTCCTGCTGCACGACCAGGCGCCGCCCACCAACCAACGCCATGTGACGCCGGCCGTCCTCGCCGCGCGTTCGTCCGGTGCGCTGGGCGGCGACCACGCACCACACCTGCCACTGCTGCCGTCCATGTCGGTGGCCTCCCCCATGATGTACAACAGCGCCAACGGCGCGTCCGCGGCTTCGTCATCCAGCAACAGCCACCCGTACGTCAGCCACAGCGGTCCGTACGTGTCGGCACCGGCGTCTCCAGCTTACCACGTCGGCTACGACGCCTACGGCCGCCCACTCAGCAGCAGCAGCAACAACAACAACAACGGGTACCCAGCGGCCGGCCAGTACGGCTACGCGCGCGGCCCCGAGTTCATGGTCAAGGCGCCGACCCAGCGCGCGCTGGGCTCGGTGGTCTCGGCCCACGAGAAGTGGCAGGTGCAGGTGTCGTCCCAGCAGCAGTCGGCGTTTCCTCCGCTGCGCTCGATCCTGTCCAAGAGCGACAAGATGGTGTACCCTCCAGCGCCGGTGGTGGTCGGCCCTATGGTTATGAAGAGCCAGCTCGAACTCAAGCAGCAGCAGCTCCAGGTCCCAGTCCAGCAGACCCAAGCGCCAGTTGTCGAGCGCCGCCTCAAGCAGCAGAAGAAGACTATTGGCTCCAGCTCTGGGCTACTGGACCTGCTTCCCAAGAAGCGTCG
This sequence comes from Pythium sp. MPC-2022a, assembly GCA_038050625.1. NCBI lineage: Eukaryota > Oomycota > Peronosporomycetes > Pythiales > Pythiaceae > Pythium > Pythium sp. MPC-2022a. Next base: position 61,561 of record JALBZB010000018.1, read on the forward strand.
CCACGAGGAGATCGACGAAGTGTACGTGGCGCCGGCCCTCGGTGAGGACGGCGAGGATGACGACGACCTGGACGATAACAAGCTCTCGAAGCGCAACTGCTTCCCGAAAAAGTGCGACTTCCCGATGTGCAAGAACAGCTCGCGCAGCCGCGGCTTCTGCTACTCGCACGGCGGCGGTCGCCGCTGCCGCATGGACGGCTGCAACAACGGCGCGGTGAGCCGCGACCTGTGCAAGCGCCACGGCGGTGGGCGTCGCTGCCGCATCAACGGCTGCAAGAGCTCCTCGGAGAGCGGCGGTTTGTGCTACTCCCATGGCGGCGGTCGCCGTTGCAGCCTGTCGTGGTGCTCTGCGCGCGCCAAGAAGGGCGGTTTCTGCGCCGTGCACATTGACAACAAGAACGCGGAGCAGCCTCCTGCCGGTGAGGAGGTGTCCACCACCGAGTCTTCTTCAGCATCTGCATCTGCTCCAGCAGCAGCACAACAGGAGCAGCCATTAGAGTCCAAGGCGGCGGCGTTGGTGCCTCCTAACGTAGTTGAGACGCTGTTGTCGCTGGCCCAGGTCAAGAACTCGTCCAGCAACAACAGCAACGGTGGCGCGCGCTCGGCCTCGAGCTCATTCTCGTCGTCCGCGGGCTCGCCCACGTCGCCGTCGCTGCCGGAGCTGAGTACGCCTCGGTACTCGTCGATCGCGTCCATCCTGAACTAGCTTACTAGCTCAGTCTCGATGTGATCTGTCGTGTCCCTCCAGCCAGCCAGCCATCCTTCGTGTCCTTCGTGTCCTCGGGCTTTGCCTTTTGATTTTTTTTGATATGGTTTGTATCATTAGTGGGAAAAGCAAGGCAACGAGAGAGAGAGAGAGAGAGAAAATCCAAGTACGAGTTTGTTCCAGGAGCAGCGCGCTCCCTATTTAAGTGCTATCGTATCATATACAACCAATCTCCACGTCTTCCTCCTTCTTTCCTATGCGTCCATTCGTCCATTGAGCCAGCCATTCCCATTCCGTTCCTACGAGCAGCTCCGGCCTTGGTCTGGGGTGTTCTCTAAAGCCATCGAGGTTGGTCCTGACGCGGCAGTGGCGGAGGGTTCGCGTTCTCACTCGCAGTCGTTTTGTAGTCGGCTGATCGGTTGACTGACTGCGTGCATTCATTCATTTCTATCCATCCGGCTGGCCGTTCATCCGACCCTGCTCTTGCAGCCGTGGGATACCCGTGGACTCAGATCACTCGCTCGCTTCTCTCGCTCTCACTCGATCCTTCCTTCACTCAGTGCAGTGCGATCATCCATTCATCCAACGACCGATGATCCTCAAGATCTTCCCACTTGGTGATGAGTGGATGGACGGACGGACGGGCTTCTTTCACAATCGCAAACGCAAACGCAGCCAACAATCAGTGGATGCGAGAGAGAGCGAGCGTCTGGTCGGGATGGAGTAGAATGGAATGCTGGCGCGTCCTGTTGATGTTGACGCGTGGTTCGCTCTCCATGCCACTCTCCCCCAACAAACGCGACAGATGACTGCCCATTTAGGCGAGAGGTGTCTCCAGTTCACCTGGCTTCGCTAGCTGAGCACGTGGGGTCGTACAGAAGAAATGCGAACGAATCTCATTGATCGTCCACAGAGGCGCATATTAATAGTCACGGACGCTGGTTCTGGTCTGTGCAGCCGCCGTCGGCCAAACCCCAAATGGCTTTTTTGTCGCGTGCAAGTTTTCGATTCGCTACTTGTACTTGTACTGCGCTTCTTTGCGCTTCACTCACTGGTGAGGTCAGGCCACCAGCCGACACATCATTTGGCAAAGGTTGAGTGAGGTGCGTCTGTGTATCGTCGTCATTCGTCGACTGGTTGGGTTTCTGAGAACGAAACGGGAACAATGGGAAGTGCACTTGAAGTGCTGCTGGTATGCATTGCTGCGACACTCAGCGTCCTTTGTGTGCTAGTGCTCGAGTAAAGCCTCTCTGAGTCATAATGGGCGAGCCTGGATTCGCCCGAGAAAGCCAGCGAAGATGAAGTGAAAGAGTGGACGACGCACACGATTGGACACGTACGTTAGCTCACAATCAGTCTCCAGTGCGACTCTGGTTTGTTCATGACGCGAATTGTTCTTAGCAACAACAGCAATTGTGTATGGACTTCTCTGCTGCTCATGGAGGACCACGTACGTGGCGATGCTCATGGAGGACCGCAATCTTGACTAAGCAACAAGAGAGAAACCGAGACACGCACGCGGCGTTCACACAAATGATGACTCTAACTAGTTTGGTTGAGCAAAATTACAACTCACGACTCCACCAAACAAGCAGCGCTCAAAACCAACAAACATGCACCAACGACAAACTCCTGGGCCTTGCTTCCTCCATTCCCTCCACACGCACGCACGCACGATGCAGCCTCAGTAACTACAAAAAATCATGAAAACTGTCGATCTTCGCATAGAGCTGTGCGAGAACGACTGGGAAACACACACACATACACGCGACCGCCAAACGTCACGCATAGCCACCGCCGCCCTCGACACTTCGAACGGTCTCTCTCGCAGCTTCATCACGTCGTTTGGACGGAGTTGCGGCACATTGGACACGTCACTTGCTGCTGCACTCCTTCTCGCTGCGTAGGCTCGAACAGCCTCTTCTTGCACGATGCGTGCAGCGCGTGGCCGCACGGCTGCAGCTTCTCGATCTCATTCCCCGCCAGGTCACGCTGGCAGATCGAGCACATGTACGCGTGCAGCGGCTTGGTCAGCGTGAGTCCCGCGCGCGTCCCCAGCGACGCAGAGATCGTCTGGAACATCGACTTGAGCTCCGTACCCACGAGCACATTGTGGTACGAGCCGCCCAGCTTATCCGCGACGCGCTTGAGAATGTGCAAGTTGATCGAGCCGTAGCCGATCAAGAACGCCCTGAGATCGTACTTCGCGAAGCTCTGCCGGATGTACGCCACCAGCTCGTCGTCAAGCTTCGGGTCGTGCGGCTGGTCGTCGAAGAACATGAGCACTGGTTTGTATTGCTCAAACTGGTTCCTCGAGATCACTTCGCTTGCCGCCCGGAGTCCCGGTGATAAACTAGTCCGTCTCCTCGATAGTTGATTCGGGCCTGGAGCATCGCTGAAATGTCTTGAGCTTCGTATTCGATCTACGCCGTGCTAGAAAACGTCACCATCGACACCAGGTCTGACGTCGCGCCATCACCAACGTGATTGTGGATAAACTCTTTAAACGCTGCCACCAGCTACTGCCAAGGACGCTCCGACATGGATCCCGAGCAATCCAAGACGTAGATGTGGTGCATCTTGCCGCTTTCCGCTTGGTGCAAGCACTCGAACTTGTGGCCGTCAACGTACGAGAACCCGTCGTCTTGCTCGGGCTTCAGTTCGGGCTTGTACCAGGCAGGCAGCACGCAGTATGATTCCGTTTCGCTATGCTCCGGAGCATCGCACCCATACGCACACTTCCCAAAGACCTTTCACTGGGCGGTCGACGTGTAGGGATCTTCCTAGCCGAGCGTCTTCCAGAACTGCTCGTGGAGCAGTTCGTCCATCTCGCTCTCCGGCTTTGGGTCCAGTTGGCGCGTGCAATGGCGGCGCTGGTCGCTCGTATCTCCAACATACACGCACTTTTGAGCTTCACCTTGGTCACAATCCAGGTAGTGCACGTGCGCGCGACCCATTTTGGAGCAGTATATGTTGCACATCTCGGCAGTTCCGCTTTCTCCAGCTTTGTACTTGCGGTCTTCCACGTCGATGTCTTCGGTGTCGGCCAGAAAGTACGTGCTCCGCATGTTACCGTGCGAGGTTGCGTGCATCCCAGAGTAGCCGAACTCTTTGCTGCAGAAGTAGCTGCAGCACGGACAACGGCTTTCGCAAAAGTGCAGCACTCGGTCTTCAAGCTCGCTGTCCTTCGTCTCCTCTTCGCCTCTTGGTGGTTGGTCAGCAGCTACACACTAGTGTGGTCCCGGATGCGAGCGTTGTTCTGGTTCAAGAACCACCAAACACTTCTTTCGAAAGCCGTTCATCTCCTGGTACTTGTATTTAAACTTGCCACGCTTGCCCTCAAATGTCTTCGAACTCTCCTTGTGGAAAACCTGCACTAGGCAGTTCCCGCTCTCGCCGCACATAGCCTGGCAGTGGTGTGCTTTCGGACACATGCGGATTGCCGGCGCTTCTGAGTCGGCGTCAAAGAGTTTCACTTCCTTGCCATCTCGATTTCCAGTCGTGTGCGGAAATGCGAGGTCTTTTTGTTGTTGTTGTAAGTGATATATATTATGTTACGGGTACGAACTACAATATCCATTCTCCCAGCTACGTTACCAAGTAATTTCGACGGGAAGTTTGAAAGTTGTGAGTGGTGCCGCCACCACGACTCTACATGCACAAACGCATCAGTGGTCCTACAGAGACCGCGAGATCGCGGAATCCGAGGGGATTGAGATCGTCAGCGAGCTGTCGCTGATCGAACCAGTGGTGCACGTCGCCATCCATCCATTGCACAATCTCTGTTCCGGTCTCGCGTGTGGTCGGAAAGGTGTACTGCGCTGATGCGGACGAATCCACCACGAGGTTGGCCGCAAGGGCGGCCATTTTGTTGTAAGATCGGTAATGGTGACTCCAGCTGGAAATGGTCATCGTATCCGCTAGTCTCTTGGACTGTCGGTAGAGAACCGCTAGGTGGGGCTCCTTAGAAGGGTGATGGTGGCGCTGTTGCCGTACGATCATTACACTGTCGCCTACAATGTGGAGGGGTTCGCATTTGTGGAAGTGTGAGGTCTGCTTGTTCATGGAAGTGATCGAACTCTCCACAAAGCTCCTTGTAGTCGACCATCAAGCACATCTCCAGGTATCGAACTTCTTCACACTTGTGCGCATTGTGCGGCACCGTCACGCTACGAATGCACCGACCCGAACAGCAGCTCACGGAGCATTCGAGACCACAGCGGTGAATCTCAACAACGCAGTGGTGGCGTCCAATGTGCCCAGCCTTCTCCACGCACTTTTCTCACAGTTCGTCACTCCAATCACAGCATTCCTTACCACACGTGTGGTCGCCTTTCGTACACTCACACAGCCCTTCATGACCCGCTGACTTCGAGCAGAAAGGCGTCTTGCCTTCGGTCTCGATCTCTTCGCAGTAGCCACAACGGCTTTCGCAGTGGTGGCTCATGCCACAGTCATGTCCACTGACACCAGCATGCGCAGTTGGCTGCATGTAGCCAAGCTAGTAGGATTCGTAAACGCGAGAGCACCGGTTGTAGAGCATCTGGAGTCGACTGAGGTGCTGCACTTCGAGAGCCTGCCAATCTTCAGGTAGCTGATCTCCGAGGCGAGTCTTCATCCAGTTTAGGATTCGCAACTTGCATCGCCGAGTCACAAACATCAGGAACAAATCAAAGTCGGCTTGAAGCTTGGTGCTGAGTTTGCCATGTGGGTTCACTTGCAAGAGCTTCAGGAATCCTTCAAAGAGCCGCAAAATTGATTCTCCAACAGCTTTCAAGCTAGAATCATCATCGTCCAAAGCGCAGCAATCCAATCCCAGATCGATATCTCGGTCGAGAATACTATTCAACGGGATAAGCTGATCCAACGCCAACCATTTCTCAGTCATCTTTGGGTACTCCACGAGCAAGTGCTGCAGGTCCACGTCATTTTCACCGGCCAGAATGCCATCTTTCAGATGCGGCTGGACTTGGTCCTCATTGATGGTGTGGTCATCTGGGATCAGGCAGCCTGTTCGGATCAAACCTGGCAACTTGGAGCGAACTTCGCAAAGCTGCAGCTTCTGGTTGTTCTCGTTCAGCGACGCCCAGTCCAAAATCGAAATCTTTGCCAGCAGGAGTCGGATGCAATCTAGGAACGCCTTCCCGCTTGGAAACCCGACCGATTCAACTCGTCACAGCTTCTGCTCGATGTACCTCTGGGCATGCAAAAGCGACTGGTAGTAGCCGCTCGTTCCGAGAGGTGGAGAGCTATCGCACAAAAAATTGTGCTCCTTGTTCACTCCAAGCAGCTTCTGGAAATTCGCAACAACCTCATTGATGACCCATTCTGGTCGTTTGGATTCACATCTTTCACACTCATGCGCAGTTGTCCTCGGAAAACCCGCGGGTCGTTCTTGATCAGCTGCACACCTTTCTGGAAGTGACTGAATATCTCGTCGATCTCCTTGTCAAACCGCATTTTCATGCGGAAGACAGTGAAGAGCTATATCGCCGTGTTGAGTACCGACAGGAATACATCTTCTTGCTCCGTGCGCTCAAACGATCCCAAGCCTTCAAAGTCTAGCACCACGAGCAACACATCGTCTGGAAGCACGCGCACTGTCATCCACGCTCCGTCTGTGCAGCGGGCACCAGCGATCGCAAACGACGAGCCCGTCAAGTGGTTTAAGAAGTAGCTCTTTCCAGTTGACTGCTTGTCCATCGAAGTGATCACGATGCATCATCCACACCACGACTCCAGAAGTGGGCTCAGCAGTCCGAAGCGAATGGACCGAGTGATATCTGATGACTGAAGCTGTTGTGACGGCTCAAAACTCTCGACTTGATCTGACTTGTCTTGACCATCTCATCACCATCAGCATGTTCGATTCCGCGCGGCAAATTTGGACTGGAACAAATGTGATAAGGCTCTGAAGAAAGGAAGTTATGTTCTGGTCGGAGACGCGCGCAAATTCTTCGTCAGGCTTGGAGTTCTTGCAGCCATCCATGTCTAGAATTGTCGATCGCTTCGCCAAATCCATTCCTCCTAGTGGTTTGTTGAGTCGGCGCAGGTGCTCCATGATGCGCTGAAGATACTATCTGCAGGCTTGGAACAAATCCGTAGTCTCAGGCGGTTCGACAGCGCATGCTGTTGCCAGTTGCAATGGGGTTCGACGACCGCCAGCACCATTGCAGAAAGCCAATACACCATTCTCCAGTGGATAGTTGACTGGGAACTTCTCGAACAGGTGGTAGAAAACTTTCAGTCAATGCTCCAGCTGATCCATTTGCTCGTCTTCATCGAGTCGACGGTTGTTCAGCTTGTAATTCCCGGTACACTGGCGAATTTGAAAGGAGTCGCTCCGCACGGTGACCTTCACATTGAAAACGTGAATCTGGTCAGCGAGTGGATCCAGCATTCAAGAGGTGATCACCGAACGTTTACGCAGCGACGCCATTTTCCGCCAGCAGCGTCGGTCGCGTTGCAAACTTGATGGGGATCTCGCGATTGTCTTCACTCAAGACTGCAACCATTTCCGCGTGAAAGTTATCTCCGCTTAGATCGTGCCTCAAAGCCATTTTTGCAACAACCAAATCGCCACTAAAAGTCAAAGCACCACCGCTTGCATTCCATTCTTCGTCTGCTTGGCAGAATAGACCAGTTTGTCGTGACGTTTGCTAACTTTTAATGTTGACAGATTGACTTGTCAAACAAGAAGACAACGTTGTCCAGTAGCACCAAGTCCGTCGCTGGAAGCGATAGCGGCGAGCGAATACTCAACTTGATGCTGCGAATCATCTCCATGGCGGTGAAGGCTTCGTTGGGCTTGTACAAGATGACTTCGTCACCCGTCTGCAGAAACGTAATAGTTCGTTCAGATGAACGAAAGTCACAGCGCGACGCTTTCTTTTCGAAGTCCCGGATTGAGGAGCAAACCACTTTCTGCTCATGAGGATCAAAAGGGAACTGCATGCGACCAACTATTGTGCCGTCCGAAGTAGTCGTCACGATCAAAAACGCGGGTGTCTGGATCGAGAATGCATTCACGATGGCGGTATCTTGTCTCAGAGGGAAATGCATCAAGTCGCTGCACGCCAGATCTAGTGCCATTTTCGAGATCGACTTTGAAATCTCCATCTTGTGGGTTGATGGCTCTGAAATCTCTTGCTCCACCTCGCAAGTGATGGTCCCCTTAGGTGCCGGTTTAAGACGGAGTCGCAAGCTTAGGTTCTTCTTTGGATTAGTTCCCCAAGCTACCATGAGCTCGGGAAATGCTGCATCAAGAACCTTAGTAGACTCCGCTTCGCATTGCATTCGAAGAGATTCAGCTTCCATCGCATACCATTCCTTCCAGAGGTGGCAGTGGAAGACTGAGTTGGTTGTGTGTAGCCACTTTTGCTTCATTTCTTGCAGTGGAAAAGCTATTCTGCAGCAGAATGCTCGTGAGGCATCTCCTTCAGACCAGAACCAACGAGCGACCCTTTTTCCCCACCTGTAAAGAAAATTTGGTTGTCTTCGTTCTTGGCGGAGCTTTCTGTGCGGCGTTGTCACAATCTTTTTCAAGAAAGCGTCAGGCTCAGTGTCGAATCCTTTCGCGTAGAGTTCATACATGTACTGCCAGTGTTTCGCGAGTCGGATTGGCAAGTGTAAGAGCACTCGAATTTGTTCGTCAAATTGGCTCCACGTCTCATGTTCATCCTTCAGTCTCGGAAGAAGCGTCTGCAAACTATCGTTGCAACTTGGCCCGCTCATCAGCACGTCGGCATTGAACATGTGCTCGGCCGATCTAATCAGGAGTGCTCTCGCTTCATTAACGAACGCGTTTACCCTTTCTTGACTTCGTTCATTGACCACTCGCGCCCTCTTCATGCTGGACTTAGATCGCATCAAGAGCTGCTTTTGGGAATTGTCCAATTATCACCAAAACTGGGTACCGTAGCGTCTGCGCAAATTTTCTAGTCTCAAAGTCCATTTGCACCTTGTACTTGCTTGTTTGCTCAACGGCCCACTTGGCAAACATTTCAGCCGGAAACTTCCGTTTTTCCCTCTCAATGTGTGTTGCAGTGGGGCTTGGAATCAGTGCTGCAATAGCAGAAAATGCTCCTTTGATCAGCCGGGGATCCTGATCGCGCACGTTGGCGGAAATGTGCGGCATCCGCGACAGACAGACAACACACGACATCGGAACTCCAAGCACGTCGAGAAGTGCTAGACGTACGTCTCAGTACCGTGAAGGCGCTGGGATTCAAACAGTTCGTCTTGAAGCTGCGCAAACAGTACCAACACTGGCTCATGTGCGTTACTCTCCTGTGTCTTCACCTTTGCACAGTAGATGCCTTAGTCAAGAGCGCGCATATTGGCTTCGCATTCAGCAGACCGGCGGTGAAGACGCATCAGTTCCTTCTGGACTTCGCTCTGCTTGTCAAACAGGCTCAGCACCTTCAGTTGCGCAGAGTTGTCGTCTTGACTGCGCTGAGTGGCCGCGCTTCGGAACACGTCGTTGCGCAAAAAGCGCGCAAACTCTACGTCAAACTCGTGCGCCTCGAGCATGTCGAGCTTGAACTTTTCAGCCTCCACCGACGACAGCGCGCCTAGCGCGCAGCTGAGAATATGAGTTCGAGCTCTCCCAGCACTGGCTTGACAGCTTTCACTTCATTTTGAGGTTCAGATGCGCAAGCTCAAGATGCGGAAGACGTCGGCGCTGATTTGTATCCTGTTTAAAATGACTCGAAAGCGAATCCTAGCTCAACGCTCTTGTTAGGCATTCTTACGTGTAGGTGTTCCTCGCGGTGATTGTTTTTTCGCTCGAAGTGTTTGCTTGCCGCAGGTATCAGATACGCCTTGCATTCCGGGCGAATTGCTCACTGCGATCTCAGCAAGAGGGGAGGACAAGAACGTGGCAGTTAGACAAGCGGAATACTGTGGGTCGTCACAGAGGCGATGATACTCTTACCGTAGACATCATAGCCCACCGAGGTGGACACACTAGCGCCTGGCCCGATCTACTGCTCGAGCTCGCGGTCTTCACGTCCTTGGAACCATCCTCGATGTCGCTGGATTCGTAGCCGTTGTCGCCGTAGCTGTTGCCACCATCAGCAAGCTTCACAGTTGGCGTCTCATCTCCATCTGAACCATCAGCAGGCTTCACGGTCGCCTTGCCGCCCAATTCACCAATTGCCTTGGTAATGCCTTCAATTGGCTTGGAGATCGTTGGCTTGGTGATTGGCACTTCAACCGAACCGACCACAGCAGATCTCGATCCAATGGACGAGGAAGACTTACCTGAAGCAGAGGTTGATTTTTCGGTGGTTGGAGCTGGAGCCACCGACGTTGGTTTGGCAGTGGTTGGAGCTGGGGTCTCCGGGGCATTGTTGAATCTCGTGCAGAAACCGACTTGACCTACTTAGATAAGTGTTTATCTCACTATTCCTATCTCACGCATACTCATTATCTGTCGTAAGCCTGTCGTAACTCTCTTGAAGCCATCTCTCTCTCGCTCTCGTCCTGTTCTGTTCGCCGCTCTTTACGCCCTCAATTGATATCTCTTTCTCTCTCGCGTACACTATCTTTGTTCTGTGTCTCTCGAAATCATTGGGCATAGCTGTTCCACATGTTTTCGTAGTCAGCGATAGCCCTAGTTGTTCCAAATCAAAAGCAATGGTAAGTCTTGAGATCTGGTATTCCAAGTGACTTGCTTTGCTTCTCACACATGTGGGGATTTCTCTTGTTGCCAAAATTTACTTGTGTGGTTTCACTGTTGCCGTTGTGAGCTCGGTGGCTCCAGTTGAACGAGCCCTGCAGGTAAAATTTGCTGTCCAAAAAGCAATACGAACGCAGTAAACAGAATACAGCATATTTGAGAAAGGTGCAATAGTTAGCCAAATTTGTGTCACTGTGAGCAGCGTACCTACTTTGAAGTTGTATCTGTAGACGGATGGGATGGATGAAATGCTCAGGCATTTGCTTGAAGAAATAAAACAGGAGTAGAACAGGAGATGTCAGTGACACAGATCAAAAGTTGACACCGTAAAGTAGAACAGCAGTTTGAAGAAATGTCAAATCCAGGCTCCATGCGCTCTTAAGTGTCGAGACCGCAGTCTTTTTCAAGCACTGTGAGTTGTAGTACTGTAGAATGACATAATGACTAGCATCTACAAGTAGTCCACTGTTGCTATTTGAGCATGTGCTTCTTTGGTCGGACGCGTCCAGCTGGCTTCGCCCGTGTCTTGGTTGTAGAAGTAGACGTTGCCCGCGTCATCCGCCACTTCCTCCCACGGATCGCCCTCATCTTCTAGATGTGGAAGCTCCTGCGAGATCTGGTTCTGGTCGGCGACGCAACTGCTATTTCCGCTCTTGCTGTTGAATTTGAAAGCGTTCCCTTGATGATCCATCCCGAGCGTTTCGCCATTGCTATCATCTTCTGATAACGAAGGAAACCAGAGATGATCCTGACCCTGACGCCCTTGATCATCAACCCCAGCCTCCATCAAATATGGCGACGCAACCACCGCCAACTCCTCTTCATCCTGCAGCAACTCGAGCATCACGTCGCTCGCCTGCATCTCGCGCGGTGGCTCGGCGCTTTTCAGAATTTCGCCCGTCATTCGATTCAAGTAGCAGATGCTGCCGTCCGCGCTGTCGTACGCCTCGCTCCAGAACGTCGACGAAAGCGTCCACTTGGTCGGCTTCTCGCCCTGCTTCTTCGCTTCCAGGTTCCAAAAGTGCCACTTGGTTGTCTCATGGATCGCCAACTCACCTTTTGTTGTGTAGCTCACCCCCGGACAGAAGCGACACATGCACGCGAGTCGCGGGAGCATGGGCAAGTCGTCAAGCTCCACGGGAAGCTGCACGCTTTCCGTCTCGCCCTCTTTCTCGGGTTGGACCACCACGCACGTGTCGTCCATGAGCGCCAGCAACGTGCGCAGCTTCTTGACGCCGTACACGTTCGGGTCGAGCGGTTTGAGCATGATCCGCTGGAAAGCGTCGGGGAAGTCCTGCAGAGCCACTTTGCCGTCGCAGCAGTTGATCACTTTGCGAATCTCTTTCTTCAGGATGCCAAACTCCTGCGCGAGCTCGGGGTCGGTCAGGATCTGCTCCAGCACCTGCTCTTTCTGGCGCCGCTGCGCCTGCTTGGCCTCGGCGTTCTCGTCGTGGGTCTCTTCAAACACCTGGCGGTAGTTTATCTGTGGGGTAGTAGAAGCAGCAGAACTGGGTGTCGTTTCAGTGGTCTTTCTCGCTTTCTCCTCCGTATTGTCACCGTCATTCGTTTTATCACCACCACTATTTGATGTTGACAAATCGCCTTCTGACCTGCCTGTTGGTCGACTTTCATCACCAGCAGTAGCAGCGGCAGCCGACGGTGGGCGGAACATCTGCGGACGCTTTACGTGCTGTTTCTCGATCGGGATGTGCTCGTCGCGGTCGAGCTCCTCGATGCCCGTGATCACGCTCTGCAGTTCACTCTCACGCTTTCTCAGCTCCTCAATGCGCGCTAGTTGGTTGGCGATCTGTTGCCGCGCTTCGTCCACTTTGCGCTGCTGTTCTGCAAGCACGCGCTTCTCACTTTCGAGCGAGTCGCGCAGCTTCTCCAGCACGACCAGTTGCGTCAGCACGCGCTTCACGACCGGATAGATCTCGGTTGCTTTCTTTGCGTAAAAGAATGCGGCACGCACCCACGTGCACACTGCAGTCGCTGCGGGCGAGATCTGGTTCAGGCGAAAGTTGTTGGGCCGCAGCCGTGGGTGGTGAATCACGTGCGTGATGCTGTGCAGCATCACATTGCGCGTGCCCTCGCCAAACGAGTAGACGTCGAAGAGCGGTAGCACGTACAGCGCCTTGACGTTGTACTGGTGGATTAGCCCTTCCTTGTCGCCCAAATACACGTTCTCCTGGCTGCTCGAGAGCAACTGCATCAGGTCGTCCTTGGTCGGTTTGTACATCTTGCCCTGCAAGTAAAAGTTGTCGGTGAAGTTAAGCAGCACCGCGAACGCCTCCAGCAACGACATGTACATCACGTCTAGCTTGGCTGTGCGCAGCTTGTACCAGTCCATGGCGTCGACATCGTGCAGCGCCTCCACGGCGCGCTTGTAGGCGGTCTCGAGCGCGTGCGCGTCGCTCTTCTTCCAGAACGTCTCGAGCTTGACCTGCATCTCGAGCTCCTTTGTCGTCATGGCGTCCACTTCATCCTGCCGCTCGCCCGTTTTTTTGGTCTGCGTGCGGAACTCGCGCTCCACCTCGTCCACGTGGTTGCGCAACGTCTCGTATCCCGCGGTCTCGTCGTCCAGCTGCTTCTTCACGACCGTGTGGTCCGCGATCGTCTTGTCAAGTATGTCCGTGCCGACCATGATGCTCTGGGTCTTGGCGAGCATCTTCACGATCGTCTTGACGAATGCGTCCTCGCTATTCACGCCCTCGGGCAAATTCGGCAGCATGCTCGCGACCATCACCGCGTACGGCGTCTTGAATTTGGGCAGCAGCAGGTCCATCTCGAGCTCGCCCGTGACGTTCTCCAGCACCGCAAAGTACTGGATGAACGTCGACGTCGCCAGCTCGCTGCTGGGCCGACTCAGCCACGCCGTGCGCTCGCCATGGACCCACTTGCCGATTCGCACGAGCGGTTCACCGCTTCTTGAACCCCCACCGCTATAGTCATTCGCGCCAGCTTTCGTGACGAACTTGCCCTCGCCGTGCGGCAGGTCATTCTCGAACGGCCCCTCATAGCGGTCGCCGTTAGGGAAATTGAGCACACCCATGCCGTGGCGCCGAGTATTCTTAAACTCACCGTGGTAGTGCCGCTTGTCGGCAAACTCCATGATCCCAGCGTCATTCAGAAAGCCCTCTTTGAAATGACCGAGGATGCGATCGCCATTCTCCAGTGTGCGCACGCTCTCGCCGTGCCACTTGCCGTACCGGAACGAGCCTTCGTATCGTGACGCGTCGTCGTACACAATCTCGCCCTCGCCGTGGTACAGGTCCAGCTCCCAGTAGCCTTCGTAGATCTCGCCCACGTCGAAGCGCTCAATGCCGTACCCGTGGCGCTTGCCCTCGCACCACTCACCAATGTACTCCCCCTTTGAGAACGTGAAGTTCATGTGTAGCGTGCCAAAGCCATGGTACTTGCCCATGCGTACGGCGCCAACATACTTGGTGTTCTCGAGCGGCGTTGTGACGTGGAAGTCGTCGCCAGTTGCCGTGAATGGCGAAAAAAAGTTGTCTACGTATTCGCCCTCCCAGATCGTGCCATCTCGGTACGTGAATTTTCCCCAGTGCGTCGGTGCGTGTCTCGTTTTCATCGGCTCCAAGTCGCTCGGTTTGTTGTAGTGCACATCCTCCACCCAGGGACCTTCGTACGTCGACCCGTCGTTGTACTCGATGCGCACGTGGTCGCGGATGAATCCGTCTTGGAAATTGCACTCCAGACGGATGTACGTGTGCGGGAGCTCGTTCAGCTTCTTGCGCTTGACCGCGGTCTTCTTTGTCTTTCTCATCATTGGAGAAGTTGAAGGCTCAGTCATACCGCTGTGATCGACGAATTCTGCTTGGTCGCTGCTACTATCTGCCAGAGCTCCAGCTTGTACTAAGTTGCCTTCCGAGGACGACTCACCTGTGGCTTGACCTCCTGCTGCATCACTCTCACCTTTGACTGCATCCACAAGTTTCGCGTTCATTGGGTTTGCTGTTGATCCTCCAGGTTGCTTTGCATTGTCATCTCGAAGGTACTCGGCATCTTCGGACTTGCCCTTGATGAACTTCTCGTGCAGAACCAAGTCGTGGTTCACAATGCCCAGCGATTTGATACTCGTCGTGAGCTCGAACGAGCCTTCACTGGTGTCAGCACTACCACCGTTCCCTCCTGTTTCTATCGCTTTGGCTGCGGCTTGCACACTGGTTTGCTTCCTCGACGCCAGCAGCTCCTGCGCCGCTCGCTCCTGCCGAGTGATGATTCGGATCTGCTGTTCGCGAAGCTTCTTCAGCTCAAACAGTTCGTCGCCCTCGTCGCGTTTCTGCTTGTAGCTCTGCATCTCGGCCAAGTGCATTAGTTGCAGCTTTTGCAACTCGTCCTTGAGAGACTGCAGTTGCTTCCTCCTCGCCTCAATCATCGCGTCCCACGCTTCCAGCGCCTCGACTTCGCGATGCGCGCGCGCCATCATCTTGCGCAAGTCTTCTTGAAAGTACTCCAAGATCACACGATGCGCTTTCATGATCTCGTTGCTCTTTCTATGGGTTTCCTTGATCAGCGAGCCGAGCCGCATCGTCTTGATCACTTGGTGTGTGAACGGCACAAACGCCTTCTCGACCGTCGTGAGACGCTTGATCTCCGTGGTCATTTCGTGGATTCGCTGCGTCGACGTGGTCGTCAGAATGCTAATTTTCGCCTGCACCTGGTCCAGCGATTTCATCGCTTTCTTCTTCTCACGCTTCAACGACTGCTTCTGCCACTCCTCTTCGCTCGTTTTCATGCGCTTTACCTTGAGAGCGATGTAGTCCAGCAGTTCCTTCTCCTCGTGCTTGAGCTGGTCCATGAGAGTGTTGGTTTCCAGAATGTACGCCTCCAGATCGGTCTGAATCACTTGGATCGTGCTGAGCACAGCGTTTCGACGCGCAACGTTTAGCTCTGGTGACGCAAAGTCTAATCCAAAGAGCTCGCTCGGTGGCTCGTACCGGTTTTCTCGCTCTCGCCGCCTCGCTGTCGCGTTTTGCACCAAGTTCTCCTCGTGAAGGTCTCTGGCTTTCTCAAACCAAGTCGCTCGTGCCTCTCGGTACTTTCTCTCCAAGTACACCTCCTCTCCACCCGACCCGTCATCATGTAGTGCACTTTGTGGTGGCAAAATGTGTCGCCGCGGCTTTCGGAGGCAGTACTGACGCGAAATGTTAAAAATTTCCATGAAGATCTCACTTTGCAGCTCTTCGGGCGTCGGCTTCGGGATCGAGCAGCGCCAGATGTGGTATCGCAGAGCTTTCTCCGACGCACAGACTTGATGACAAGACCGAAAAGGGCAAATCAATGGGATTGCGTGATCTCGAGCGACGTGTTCATGCACTTCCTCTTCACTCGGCACATTTTCCTGGCAAATCGTGCACGTGAGTCTCCTGCGATGTTCCGAAGACGCAACGTCTTCGCACTCCATGTCTCGCCTCTCTTTGTTATCTAACATTGTCGTGTCTTCTGGAGGTCGAGCCAGCGGAACCGCAGTAATATGACTCACGTCCGTGATCATCTCTTCTGGGAGTGCAGTATAGACGCTCGCTAATCCAACGCCTTTCTTGTTCTCCGCCGCGATTCGAACACGAAGAGTTTGCGCACGCTCCGGCGGGATCGGCCACAGCGTTGTCTTCGAGGGCACTGCTGCGCTTGCAGATCCATCATTGCCGACGTGTTCTTCCAGTGAGCCAGATATTTCCTTCTTTCCCGTCGCTGTCTCATCAGCTTCATCTTTCCACTCGATGTTATACTGCACGATCGCTGCTCCATTGTCAAATGGAGGCTCCCAGAAGATGTCAACAGCATTTCCGGCTCGCCATTTGCGAAACGGAATTTCCTGTGCTTCGACCTTGGCTGCCGCTGCAGCTGTGATCTCTGCAACGGTTTTCGGCTTTGAGGAAGCAATTTTTTGAAATTGCTTCTCGTCCAGCAACGATGACTCAATGAGCTTGATCTTTTCTTTTCTCTGATCCTCCACGTAGAGAATTTCAGCCGTGAATGTGTCGTAAGGATCGACTTTCAAGACTTGGCACTGGTACCAGATCTCATCGTCATATTCCACTTCAATGAAACATCCTTCGGTGAGAAACTCCAGCGCTGTCTTCGATGACTTGATCATCTCTATTTCAACGACAACTTCTGGAACCTGCTGTTGCAATTCGTTCAGGTATCTGCCTTGCGAGAGCAGCTCTTCCTTTTCTTTCGCGATCAATTCGTTCAGACGCTGCTCTTCGTCAAAGATTTTTGCCTCTTCCTTTTTCCGCAAACTGACCTCCTCTCCGTAGCGCCTATAGAATGATTTTGTCTTCTCCTCTAAAACACTGAGCTCAGCATGGCGCTTGGCATACCCACGGGCTCCCTCGGCAGATCGTAGAGTGTTCAAAGTGCCTTGTCGAGCAAGAATCTGCGACTCAAGTAGCTCTTCACGCTCTTTCTGCTTCATCGTTTTCACGATCTGCAGGTTTTTGAACTGGGCTTCGATCGAGTTTCGAGCGAGCCAATCCCATTTCTTGCCAACTTGACCCGTCAAAAAGTGCGCCACTCCCCAGCCGTGAGGAACAACTTTAGTCACGAATTTCTTCTTCTTGGACGAATTATTCAATGATGGAAAGTCCACCGGCACTTTGCGCTTCTGGAATATGCCATGCACCAACGACCAGCCCTCGGAAGCGCAGAACGAGCAATTCTGCAATTGAGGAAAGAAATGCTCCCGCACATCGGTGTGGAGCTCTTCAAATGTCTTGACGAACTCGGACCCACCAATGAAAGCCGCGAGCTCAACCATGCCCTGCTTCTCCAGCTGCTTCGCAACGGGAACACACGTCGATCGTTTGAGCCACTGAATTGGATAGTGGAGCAGCTTGTCGAGCACCCGAGTGTACAGCACGGGCATCATCTGTCCGAGGAAAAGCCCTTCGCCCTTGAACTCTTCCGGAACCAGTCGCAGGAACGCGTGGCGAATCTCCGAGCGACGTCCCAACCATCGTTGAAATCGGTTGAGCACGATTTGGATCTCGAGCGGCTCATCAGGGAGGTTGGGAGGAAGGTTTAGCGCTCGTACAAACCGCAGTTGCAGCAGGATGTTTGCAATTCTTGTGTTTGCGCAGTGGAACGTTTTTAGAACTCGCAACAGAGCTTGCTGGCGCCGCGCGGCATTCACACCTTGTAATTCAAGCTCTTGCTGGTACCTCATTCGAGACAGATACACGCGCGCTGCACATTGAATCACTCTGGCAGCACAATAGCGCTTTGATTCTTCGGCGATAGTTTCGGCGTATGCTTCGAGTTGGTCTCTCCATTTGCTGCTGATCTTCCCATTGATTGTATTCGTATATGCTGCGGTGAACGCAAGTTCCGGGATTTTATGCAGCACGCACTTCACTGGCTCGACTTTCGTTGCTGGTATCATCAGTGGGAAGAACTCGAGACAGCCGTCAACGTCCATTTTGACCTGCGCGATCTCCTCTTTCACTCCGAGCACGAAAGCAGTTTCACCGCACCGTTGATGCCCTCGAAGAACAACTCGAACCGCCATCCCTGGCAGTATCTTTTGGTCGTTTTTCTCCTTTTCCGCTGTTGTTGTGTCCACGATCTGCTCAAAATCGCTTAGAAACTTCTTTGCTGCATCGGTTTTCTTCAGCAAACTCAGTGCTTTCCCTGTTGCACCTTTGCTTGCAGGAGACAGAGTCGCTGGACCCGATGACGCAGTTAATGCTGCCTTCGCAGCGTTGGCGTTCACTTTTGTCTTGATAACGTCGAAAAACTTCTTCATCGTCTGGAAATCTTCTTTCACCTCTTTCATGACGGTCCGAATATCGGTAAGAAAGGTCGCTGGGTCCAGACCAAAGAACTCCAGAAAGCTTCGTAGTCCGCGTTGTGTCGGTCGCGTCTTGGCCCCAAGTGCTCGCAGAAATGTTCCTTCCACTGCTCTTCGCGCGAGGATTTCCATTCGAGTGATGTAGCTTCGACGAAGCGCTGAAGTCCGTCTGCGGGACATCCGACCACGATACACTGCTTGGACGCGCAGTGCAGCACGCTGCTGATGGAGAAAGTCTTGTTGTGAGCGATACCATTTACGCCCCAGGTACCCTCGTATATGGCGCTGGATCTCCGTTGCAGCCAATTGACGATTCTTTTCGTGCTGAATTCGCTCCAGCTGACGCTTTCGAGCTTCTGCACGGACAAGTTCTTGCATCTCAGCTTCTTGCTGCTTTTTCAGAATAAATCGAGCGCGACGCACTTCGATAAATAAATTCCGCGCCGCCACACCTCTCCATTGCCGTTGAAGCAGTACTATCATGTCGATTCCGTGGTTGTACTTCCGCATACTCGCTTCCTCGGCATCCATCGTGTCGCGCTCTCTCTCTGCACGCAGGTACTCTCGTAGCCGGGCTTTCCGATTGGCAGTTCGCATAATGATGCGTCCCAATCTCCCTCTCCACGCGGTTTGAATCAGAACAGTAGCCCAAATGCGGTAAAAGTAAGTGTCTTCAGCCATTCGCCGTGCACTAGTACCTCGCCAAAACGCTTGAATCTTGATCGCCATGGCATGAAGCTCCTTTCGCAATCGGGTAAATGTGACCCAGCTTGTTAGTGCAAAAGCCAAGTTTGCGTTCTCCATTCGTGCTTTCATTCGAAAGCGAAAGGCTTTCATGTACTCTGTGTGGTCCGCCCAAGACGAGAATGTCCTCATGAGTGATGCGTTCGTAAAATACGCCAACGCTCGTCGCATGCGCTGCTTGGTTTCGATTTGCTCCTGGGTGAACTCGTACCAGGTCGCGACTGCTTTTCCTGCATTCAGCAGCTTGAACCTCGAAGCGACACGACTGGAGACATTTTTCAGCTTTTGAATGTGGTCGTGGTGCTGCTTCCATCTGAGCCAGCACTTGACTTGGATACTGTTGGAGAATCGCAATAACGCCCTCTTTTTCGCTTTCTGCCCGTGCACGAACTCCAGCCAGCTGTTCCAAACGCTTGTTTTCTCGCGATGAATGATCTTCAGCAGCATGTTTCGCGTTTTTTCGCGGCTTTTCTTGTTGTACATTGCATTCTGATGCCATTGGCGAAACGCCCAAGCAGACAACCTCTACAGAGAGCACATCCCAATAAAGGAGACAGTGATTCGTTAAACTTGCTTTTGTTGACAAAAGACAATAGATTTCATGTGGAGCACTCACTTCGCAGACAATCGAGAGAGTTGCTTTGAGCAAGAAGCGCTTCTGATCGGCGACAAATTCTCTCCATAGACGCCATATCAATCGCTTCACGACTACATTTGCTTTTTTCTGTGAAAAATGACAGGCAAAATCAAAAACAGATCGATGAGAAAAGTCAAGCAACTATCACCACCTCTCTAAATTAGCATGAACATACCGATTTTTCCAGTTGTGTCGATGAGTTGTGGGCTTCGAGTTCGACAGCATTTAGAAAGACGTAGGTCAGACGCAGTCTTCGAAGCTTCTCGTTTTCTTTGTACTCTCTCCATGCCTCCAACACCCGTGGGAGAGACTGGCATTTCCAAAATCCGATAGCTTTCTTGGCTTTGACGATCTTCTTCTTCACATACTGCCTCCACGAAATGAACACTCGTTCTAACGTCCTCTCACCCCAGAAATTCAAGGCTCTTGCGGCATACAGAGCAGCTTTCTCCCGCTCTCGGTCGATCTCGAGCTCCAAGTGGTATTGTTTCCACAGGAAAAACATTTTCAGAAGTACTCGATTCGCCCAGTATCCCACCGCTCTTCGAACGCGCCGCTGCTGAAGCTTCTTTCGCCAGAGATATTGCAAGTAAGTCACTGCCTTTTTCACTCTCTCTTGCACAAAACTGTAGGTTTTTCGGCATTGATACCCTCGGAAGACACGCTGAATATCCACCGCGCAGCAAAACTCTTCCCATTCACGATCTTCCTGCAATTCCTGTTTCCGCTGATAGCGGCATCGAGCCGAAAAATGGAATTGAATCGCGGCAGCTGCCTGATGCATTCGCGCGTCCGCTGCAAGCGCTTTTTCACGCCGTCGAGTTTTTTTGGCTGTGATGATATCAGCGGCGCTAATGCCACAGAACGACATCTCTGGGTCGTTGATTACATCCACGCCGTACTTGTTCGCAGGAAATACTCGAAGCAAGCGATCGAGCTGATTGACGTTGACCTTCGGGCATTGGAACACATTGAAATGGTACAAGAAGCTGCACTTCTGCAGGATTGCCGAAACTCCACTTGATGTAATTTCAGAAGAGAACGATATATCCAGCCGCTCCAACTTCTGCAGGCGACTCCCAAGAACGCGGCATCCTTCGTCATCAAAATCGCTGCCTGGGTGTTGCTGAAATTCAAGATGTGTGAGATTCCCAGGAAGACTTTGCAATCCTTGTTTTGTGATTCTCCCACATCCACTGAGGTAGAGTTCTTCCAACGACTGCATCACCAGCAGCGGGTAGATTGCTAGATCATCGACATTGACGCAGTCACGAAGATCAAGGATCCGAAGGTGTTTGTTGCAGGTAGCAAGATGGGTAAGCGCCGCACGCGTCACTCCAGGCTGGCCACGAAACCGAAACTCCGTTGTGACTCGGCAAGCTTTCACTAATTTGATAAGCACTGCTGACGGCAGCGACGCAATGTTACTCAAGTTCAGCCGCACTAAATTTTTGGAGCACGAACTGACCATTGCAAGAACAGATCTCTCTCCTTGGCTTGGACAATCTGCGAGCGATATAGCCTTGAGCTTCTTTGGAGAGACAACCGCGACCCCGTCTAAAGTCGGCGACGAAGACACTTTGGTCGTACCATTGGAAAGGAAAAATCGCTCCATACCCGAGCCACTGATACCAGTGCAGCCTGACAAGTCGAGCTCTTCGAGATGAGCAATACTTGCAAGCGCTGTTGCTCCTTTGTCGCAAAAGCTAGTGCACCTTGAAGCCTTCATGCTTTTCAAATAAGGACAAGACGCGGCGATCCAGCAGCACACCAGACTGGTAAACGATGCACATCCAGACACATCAATCTTGACCAGCTCATGATACGCCGTGGCGATACGGTTTCCGTAGTAGCTCGGAACAGTGGACAAATACTCCATGCAGGAATCGGTGAGGCTAGAGCAACCGCCGATGTTCAGCTCTTGTAGCTTCTTCGGTTGTCTAACGAACAACTCTTTGATGATCACATCTGGAACGCGACGGCAATTGCGGATCGAGAGAGTTTTCAGCTTTGCACCCTGTGACTTGATGAGCTGTAATAAAGAAACTTCCGACACGTGATGGCAGTGGTCGATGCGTAGACCCTCGAGCGGCTTAGATTTCTTCGCAATAAGGAGAATACTCGCATCCGTGACGTTCACGCAGCCGCTGATGTCGATATTGGTCAAACTTGAAAAGTTCGACAGGATGCTGCTGAATAAATCGTCCGTAACAGCGTCACTATCTAACAGACAGAGGCTTTCGATGCCTGGACAGGCACGAGCAATCGAGCTGAAGCCAGCTTTCTGAACACAGTACCAACCACAAATTAGCAAAACTCCAACAACACTCAGCAGCTGAAACAATACACTTGCCTGGATATTTGCAAACTCTGAGAGGACTAGCCTCTTGAGGTTTCGGCAATTCTTCAGCAGATGTAGGTAGCCTAAACAGAAAGCAAGGACATCCAGTGAAAAAGACTGAGCTCATAAATGATACCACACGTATCCAGGTGCCTTACCAGTGGGCTTGACTGGACCACACAAACCGCTCAGATCCAGCTCAACGCACTGGATGGACAGTTTCTTCGCAATTTGCTCGACAACTGGGCTTGTTTCATTGCAGAAGCAGGTCCAGTCGCTGAGATCAACTTTCTCCAAAGGCCGAAACGAATTGTGCTCATAGAAAACGTGGTCGGGGATGATCAGCTCTATGGTCTCGAGCTCTTGCTTTCGGTCACTCTGCTGATTGCTGGATTGACGATACTGCTCTGGTAGGAAACTTGGTGGCGACACACCTTCAGACTTTCTACGCATCCGCGCAGCAGGTATCAGTCAGTTTTGTGAGTAGATGGGGAAAACATAGCATCTATCCAATGCAATGTCACTACACCACGTACCCTTTGCACTCAGCAAGAAGACTCAACATCAACGCTTTGTCCTTGCCGCTGCTTCGCGCCGGACTCTTCAGCAGCGGCAAAGTCAGCAACTCGCTCGAATTCGTAGTTGGGGTCGACAGCTTCTCTCTCAACAGCTCGTCCGCGCGATGCCGAACACTCTTTCGAGAGGGACTCGATTGCTCCCACGATCGCGGTCGCCTCTTTCCTTCATTTTGCTGCATATAGGGTTGAAGGAATTGCGCGCGATCGCTACTACCTGTTTTTTCTTCAAATAGGAAGATCGGTGGGCACTTCGACGATGTTCTGGGAATGCGCGAGTCCCTGAACATCTGCAGTTCACTGTCGGGGACTCTCTTTGCAGCGCCAGCGCCAGCAACAGCAGGAGGCCCGTCTGCGCTTTCACTAATCCACTGCTGAAACTGACCGAGCTCGCGACCGACGAGATCTATCGCTGGCCGCTCCTGGAATGTTGTTTTGTTGCCAGGTTGCCGTGGTTCGAACGACTGTGGACGCCTGCGCTTCCTTCGAGTGGAGTGCGATCTACCGGGCGTCACCACCTCAGCATCCGCGCAGTCATCGGATTTTTTACCGGCATCTTCCGCAGCATGAGTGAACCGCGCAAGTGTGGATTCCTGCTTTCGAGGAGCGTGGAGAGCAGCGACGTTGCTGGTGCTTTCACGCAGGGGTTGCTGTTGCAGCTTGCGCTGCTGCTGCCCACCGCTGGAACTGACGGTCGCATTCCGCTTCGCCATTGCCGACAGGTCAGGTCAGGTCAGCTGCTTGCTCACAAGTCTGTCGTACCTTGAGTCATGCGCTTTGCTCCTGCTTTTGCTCCTTTTCGATTGCCGTGCTGCTGCATTGCCCTCTCCTCCGTCGCTTCGTCTCGGGATTTGCGGAAATGAGATGTTTGCGGAAAGGTTGCAGTCCTGAAAGATTGATTTTGTGGCACTAGTTAGTTGGCTAGTGCCACCGGTATTTACAGTTTGTTACAGTAGCCGGTATTTATTACGCATTCGGGTGGCGTTTCCGCTTCCACAAAACGTCAAGGAAGACACTCAGCGAGGCTGTGGCGAGTGTATGGATGAAATCCACCAGCGCGCAGAGTACCCCGTCCCCGTTAAGTGCTCGTGTTTGAGCGGATGACGGATGGTAATCATGTCGTTGGACGAGACCGCCCGCGTGCTACAGTTGGCGTCTCCCGCTTGTCTAACTGCCACGTTCTTGTCCTCCCCTCTTGCTGAGATCGCAGTGAGCAATTCGCCCGGAATGCAAGGCGTATCTGATACCTGCGGCAAGCAAACACTTCGAGCGAAAAAACAATCACCGCGAGGAACACCTACACGTAAGAATGCCTAACAAGAGCGTTGAGCTAGGATTCGCTTTCGAGTCATTTTAAACAGGATACAAATCAGCGCCGACGTCTTCCGCATCTTGAGCTTGCGCATCTGAACCTCAAAATGAAGTGAAAGCTGTCAAGCCAGTGCTGGGAGAGCTCGAACTCATATTCTCAACAGCGCGTAAGTGAAAATCTGCAAACTCTGAGAGGACTAGCCTCTTGAGGTTTCGGCAATTCTTCAGCAGATGT
>JALBZB010000019.1:0-85019 GCA_038050625.1 Pythium sp. MPC-2022a
ACCCCGTCACGAGTCCTTGTGGAAGGTGTTCAATACACGCTTCCTCACTCTGTGCGCTGTGTTGCGTAACTCGGGAATGCCCGGTTACATAAGTACTCCAGCCTCAGGATACCGATATATTTGCCTCTCTGAAAGCGTGGATACGGAGAAAACAAGCCGGGTATGTTGTGAACCAACTCAATGGGATCATGATCCTGACAACAGACGAGAATGCATAGCAGATGAAGAAACAGATCGCCAATATCTACACTGTTGATATACTGGAGGCAATGAGATTGTGCAGCGAAGCTTGGGAATCGGTGACATAGACATCCATTTCAAACTGGTGGAAACACACAGGTATTCTTCCAGATATCTTATCCAAACTCATGCACGGTATTTCAGGTTGTGTAATAGCTCCAATAATATAACTCACTTGTCACTGCTTTGTGATCACAAGTGTTGATGAATTTCATTTTTCATATTCGATGTCCTGAAACTTTATATCGTTTCTTTCTTGGGAAGTATTTATTTTTCGAGTAAACGGCTTTAGAAAGGTATTTCTCAGCCAAGAGAAGACTGTACAACATTTGCCTCTTTTGCCCAGATCACGATCTTGAGAAGAACTCACGAGAATGGCGCGCTTGGTGGCGCTGATGGCCGTGGCGGCGCTCGCTGCGGTGGCGTATGCGGAGAAGCCCAAGATGACGTACAAGTACATGGATTCGCTTGACGCTCCCCCAGTAGTGGACGACGCAGTGGAGCGGCTGTCGTGGCGCACGCAGTTTGACTACGAGCAACAACAGCGGGAGAAGCGCGCTCCCGTGTGGATCCAAGAGGACGCGTTCGACGCGACGGGCGTGCCGTTTGCTGAGATGGGGAACGTCGATGAAGACGGTGGCAGTGCCGTTCAAGCGACGTTGAAGGCGTACCCGCCGCTGATCGAGAACGGAGAGGACGTGGTGGTGAGTTGGGAGGGCGTGGCGGAGCCGCACAAGAAGGACTTTCTGGGCTTGAGCTGCGGCCCCACACTGCACAAGACGGACCTGCTGATCAAGATCGGTGTGGATCACCCGGACGCGACGAAAAACTCGGTGCGCTTCCCGCAGTTGTACATGCTGCGCTGCAACTACACGGTCGTGTACTTCAACTTCCAGCCCAAGCAGAACGACTTTGTCGCTGTCGGATCGCTCGAGATCGGCATGAAGGAGTCATTCAATGCGCCAAAGCACGGCCACCTCGCGCTGACCTCGAAACTGGACGAGATGGTGGTCATGTTCAACTCTGCGTCGCAGAAGACTCCACAAGTGAAGTACGGACTGAGCAAGTCGGAGCTCTCGCTGCGAGCCTCGGGCACCTCGGCGACCTACAAAGCGAGCGACATGTGCCACTCGCCAGCGAACACCACGGGTCAGACGTGGTTCCGTGACCCGGGCTTCATGCACAAGGTGATCCTGAAGGGGCTGCGCAATGGCGAGACGTACTTCTACCAGTTTGGTAACGACGATGATGGCTGGAGCGCGATCTACTCGTTCAAGGCGCGTCCGAGTCCAGAGGTCAAGTCCACGAACTTTATCGCGTACGCGGACATGGGCGTCGACAGCGCGCCGTCGGCGACTTCCACAGCGGTGCGGTCGTTCCAGGAAGTACTTAGCGGTGACTATGACGACTTCCTGCTGCATTTCGGGGATATCAGCTACGCGCGTGGACAGGCGTTCATCTGGGACCAGTTCTTCCACCTCATCGAGCCGTACGCGACCCGCTTGCCGTACATGGTGAGCATTGGCAACCACGAGTACGACTACGTTGCCGGTGGCGAACACGATCCGAGCGGCGCTGTTGGCCCAGACGGACGCATGAAGTTTCACCCACAATGGGCGAACTACGGAGCCGACTCGAGCGGCGAGTGCTCGGTGCCGATGTACCACCGCTGGCACGCACCGGAGAACGGCCACGGGATCTACTGGTATTCGTTTGACTACGGCGGCGTGCACGTTGTGCAGATGTCGTCCGAGCACGACTGGACGCGCGGCTCGGAGCAGTACAAGTGGATTGAGGAAGACCTGAAGAGCGTGAACCGGGAACAGACGCCGTGGATCGTGCTCACGTCACACCGCATGATGTACACGACGCAGCTGGGCGAGGTGCCGGATCTGCACGTGTCGCTGCACTTCCGCGAGGAAATGGAGGAGCTGCTCTGGAAGTACAAGGTGAACCTGATGCTCGTGGGCCACCAGCACTCGTACGAGCGCAGCTGCGCTGTGAAGAGTGGCAAGTGCACCAAGGACGGAGTCGGACCTGTGCACATTGTGGTTGGGTCTGCCGGCGCTGGACTGGAGGAGAAGGGTTTCTCGCAGGATATTGGCGAGTGGAGCGTGAGTCACATCAACGACTGGGGCTATCTGCGCGTGGCGTCGACGGAGAAGGAGATGAAGGTCCAGTTCGTGCTCAACCGCAACGGCGTGGTGTATGACGAAGTCACCCTGGCACCGTGGGCTTGATTGAGAGATCCTTGGGATGCGAGGACATCCGATTTGTCTGCTTCTGCATTTCTCGTACCTGTCACTAGTGGGGATTTGCATTGCCTGCATTTTTTATAACCAATCAAAACTATCAAAAATCTTGAAATTGCGTTCCATTGGCTGAAATGAGACAAATCCAACAATTTTGGCGTCAGCTCCATTTGCAAATTGCAATTGCGAATTGGCGCCATTTTAGATTGAGAGAAACAACGAGAGGCGAAAATGGCAGCGGCGGTGGAGACGGAGACGCGCAAGCAGCTTCCGCAGCGCAGCTCACGCGGCACACGCATCCGGCAGCTCATCGGCGAGGAAGCAGAGGCAGACGAGTCGTTCTGGGGCCAGGACGCGTGGCGCGAGGACGAGGACGACGGCGACTACTCGACGGAAGACGGTGCGTGTGTGCGTCGTTTGTGTTTTATGGCGTCTTGCAAGCATAATGAAGAAGAGCTGATCATGCATGGACTGGTGCGCTGTGGCTGTTTCTGTGTGATATGCAGAGGAAGAGGATGTCGCGGACTCGGACTTTGACGAGCAGGAGAACCCGGACGAAGAGGTCCACGACGAAGACGCGGACGACGACTCACGAAGGCGGGCGGCGAAGGCATCATCACAGGTGCGCCAACTACAATTTCCAATGTATGATCTTTGCAGGTGATGCTGATCGTATGTGTCTTTGTGTCATTATGGGGTCTGTATATGATAGCGTGACGTATACCGAGAGCCAAAGCTAGCGACGCGGAATCTCATGAAGAAGCCCCGCTTGACAATAGCGGCAGAAGAAACATCCCTTCGACCCCAGCAACAGCAGCAACAAACAGGAGCCAGCGGAACACCCAGGACGCCATCTGCAGTGTTCCAGTACGAAGCGCCGAAAGTGCGACAGTCCACTGCGCGCAGGACCTCCGAGTCGTCCGAGCTGCGCAAGAAGATCACAGAGGGCGCGGCACGCATGATGTCTCGAGCGAGACGACTCTCCGACCCAAAGACGAATGGCAATGGCAGTTCCGCTGGCACCAACAACAAGCATCAGCGCCTCACGCAGGCGCAGCTGTTAGCAGAGGCCGTGCGCACCGAAGTGGAGAATATCCAGTCGCTCAGCCGCTTGGAGCAGCTGGAAGAGGAGAAGAAAGCCGAGACCATCACGCCAAAGGCACCGTTCACAGGTCAGATGGTACGGTATCACAGCAGGATCGGCGCGCCAAAGACCATCACGTTTCTTAACACGATCGAGTTTCCGGCGCTTTTCAACCAGCAAAAGCCAAAGAAGCGAGAGCGACCTGTGAAGCAGCATGGTGAGCCTGAAGATGATGAGGAAGATGATGATGAGGGACAAGATGACGATGGAGAAGAGCGAACGCCAGAAGCAAAAGAAGACTAAGAGGATCACAGGACACAACGCATGTGACGAGTTGTATTGTGGGGAGATTTGCTCATAGACGCAACAGCTACGCTGAGAATGAGAAGCAATATCCCAAGTTACTTGGCCTTCTTCTTGGCGGCGACAGCGAGCGCCTTGTTGGTGGCGCCCCAGAAGAGCAGCACCTGCAGCACCAGCGTGCCATTGAGCAGGATCGCGACGCCGAAGCCCAGGAGCTGCACTGGGTCTCCGGTTTCCTGTAATTTACAAGCGCGTAACACGATGTGTGTGGCACGTTAGATAGATCGATAGATAGAGCACATGCACATCGAAAGTACAATTTGTAGCTAATTACCTGCAGCGTCGTGAAGAGGCGAGCGACGGATCCGCCAAAGTTGAGCACGAGCGTCACAAACGCGAGCTGACCGGTGTGGCCCTGCTTGAAGTTGGAGAGGATCTACACAACCAAACAACAATAAACGCATCCCCATTAGCTACAACTCACGGACCCAACTGCATACACCACAGTCAAGTAAGCGTCATGTGATAGATAGATAAATGCCATACCTGCGGGATGCGAGCGACGATGCTGACTGGAATGCCCGCCGAGGCGAGAGCCCACCGGTATTCGGGCGGCGTCATGAGCATACCCGCCGTGAGCGCCGCGAAAAGCAGTACGAGTCCAAAGCGCGTCGCGTAGGCGATCTTTGGCGTGTAGTACGCCCAGAGAAGCAGCACGAGCACGACGTTCTGCACGAGGATCACGAGGTTCTCGCCCCACGTGCTCACCGGGTAGCCGCGCAGCACGTTGTAGATCGTGCTCGACACGTAGAGCAGCACCTCCATGTAGAATGACGCCGGCGTAAGCCCCGTGACATCCTTGGCGCTCAGGATCTTGAGGATCTGCGGCAGCTTGAGGATCAGGCTGCCAGTGATGATCGCGTAGCCGAGCGCCTTGCTCACCACGAGCTTGATGCATGCGACGTTGGCAAAGTCGTGCTTGGTGAAGAACGCGTCGAAGCACGCGGGTGTGAACACGCCGAACACGAGCTCCGAGCTCTCATTGGTGGTGGTGGTGGAGGCGGTGGCAACGACGGCGGTGGCGACGAGCGCCACGAGCAGCGCCGCAGACAGGAGCTTCGCGGCCATTCTCTCTCGCGCGCTTCGATTCTTGCTGCTGCTGGATTGAGAATGACGTGAGGGGGTTGACAATCGGGTGTCAAAATACGATTTGTATCAAAACATGACATAAAATAGTCAGTAAAGACTATTTTACGGTTTTATTTGGCATATCGCTTACAATAACGGGTTGCTTGGGCCCACAGCGCTTCAAAAGAGAAGAAAGCTCTCCATGTTTCATATTGATGGCTCGTATTCTCCATATGAAAGCTCCATAGTGAAACAAAGAGAATAAAGCTGGTATCTCAAACCTGCACCATCTTGCTAATTGCATTTGCCAAGACCAAGGAGCAAATCATGAACCAGAATGACTTCCGCGCGCTGCTGAGCGCCAAGTCCAGCGGCGATGGCTCGGGTCGTAGCGGCAGCGGCGGAGGCAAAGGCGGTGACGGGGGCTTTGGTGGTAAGCGCAATATGACCGAGTCGGACCTGGAGGAGATCCGCAAGCTGTCCAAGAAGCCCAAGAAGAAAGGCAAGAAGCCCGTCAGCGACAAGGGCAGGGCAGGAGATGACGACAATGCGGACGCAACTGGAAAGAAGAGCGCTGGATCCATGTACCGCGACCGAGCAGCCGAGCGACGACAGGGTGTCAACTCGGACATGATCGACGCCGACGAGTACGCGCACTTTGACACCGAGCAGACCAAGTTCCTTGGCGGCGACATGGAGCACACGCATCTCGTGAAAGGGCTCGACTTTGCGCTGTTGTCGCAGCTCAAGCGCGAGAAGGAGAAGCTACAGCAAGCCACAAACGCAGCACAAAAGCAGCAGCAGCAGAATAGCAGTAGTAACAGCTATGGGCAGGAAAACAACAAGTCAACATCGTCGCTGTCCGAGAAGCTCACGTTCAAGTCCCGCGTGGGTCGTTTGGTGTATTTCCACGCGGTGCAGAGCAGCGCTGTGTCGTCGATGCTGTCATCATCACGTGCATCCGAGCACTTCCTGCCCGGACGGATGTACTACATGTTCAACCTGAACGCGTCGGAGATCGAGAGCGTGCCTGTGATCGTCCAGCGTAGCAAAGAGGATTGTCCTGAGCCCGACGACGTCGTTAGTGGGATGGTGAGCGAGCTCGTGATCTCGAGAGTGGGCGAAGCGCTCAGCAACAGCAGCAAGCGCCATAATGGAGCTGGCGGTGGTGTGAAGAAGCTCCGGAAGAAGAAGAAATACACTGAAACTGCCGAGAATGATGGAAATGGAGCTGATGGTGATGACGATGAAGGCATATTTGCGGAACCAAAGTCTACTGGTGCTGCAGATTCAGTTATTCAGGATGAAAGCGACGACGAAGACATTTTCCCTGAAGTTGGCGAATACGTTCCGATCCACGCGCGTACAGAAGAAACAGAAGAAGAAGAAACAAAAGCCAGTCACCTGTCACACCCAGAGAGCAAGTCAACACCTGGGTACTTTAGCAACTTGAGTGCATCCATCAGCGCCGCCGAGCAAGCCGAGAAGAAGCACGAAGAGGAGGCAGAACACGCGTGGAAGCAGATGATTCGGAAAGTGGTGGCGACCCAGTCGCAGGCGGAACGAGAGAAAAAGGAGCGCGAGCGCCAAGCAAAAGAAGCGCAGGCAGGAATGCAGATCGACGAGTACTCGGAATGCTATCCAGAGTACCAGGCTGGCGCAGCTCTTGACAGTGAGGACGACGAAGAGAAGCCTCGCAAGGGGGTGGACAAGGACGACGTGACGGCGGAGGACGCTGCGACCGAGAAAACGCGGCGCCGGAAGCAGAAGCAGGGCAACAAGCTGCAGAACGACCTGGAAAAGATCAACAAGGTATGTGATTGTGCTGTCGTTTTGATTCTGCTGGTGGTGAGCCAGAGCCATAGGCCTGACGTGATCTGAACCGTTTTCCATTCTTACTTTCCATTTGGTACAGATCCTGGAGACCAAGAAATAACCTGAATCTGTGACAATTAAGTATATGAGGGATATTGAGGGGTCATTCACGCAACAAATAAAAATAGATTATTCCGATCACTCAGATGTTTTTCTATGAGAGGGTTTATGTTGGCTGACGATGTATTCATTTAAACAGGTTTATTTGAATGAGTTGTTTCTGGTGCGGTTCGCGGTTCAGTAAGACCGGTCCGGCTCGCAAATGCTTCTCTTTCAGTCCATTGGTTGTCATGGCTTGGCGAGTGCAGCGGCAAGTTAAGCCTTATTTAAGGATGGGTGAGCAGGCGTACCCCTAGTCGTCTCCACATAGTGAATCCAAGCTAACCGCTCGTCTCAATGCCGCCTCGCCCCGATTTGCGCTCGGATTTAGTGCACGCGATCTACTTTTTGCTGGTGCGCGCGGAGCAATGGCTCGGGCTTGCTGCGATTTTCGCGTCGCGCGTCCTGACACGGCCTCGCTCGCTTATCATATTTTTTGAGTGGTGTGCCTGGTACTAACCAACTACTGCATAAAGGTGCGTTCTTGCGCGTGCTTTCTCGATACATGCGGCAATGGCGATGATGGAGCTGGTGATGGAGCTGGCGTGTGGATGGACAAGAAGAGCGAATGAGGGCGTATGCAGAAAGGGGACGCGAGTGAGTGAGATGCAGATCAACAACAGCGCAGATAGAATACAAGCAATGCCAGCCAGCCAGTCAGTCAACCAGTCCGACAATCCATACGTGTCAACAGCTCCGTAGCTCCTGGTGATGGATGGATACACAGACAGGCAACAAGTGCAGCGCGACTATGCAGATTGCATGCGCTTCATTCCCCCTCCTCTGTCGTTCCACTCGCCTCTCCTTGTTATCCGCGCGCCTTCATCCAGCCATTGCCCGAGTTGACAGCGAATGTTTGTTGCGAGTGAGCGTAATGGCTGACTTTTGTTGACCTATTATTTGCCAAATTTCAGGAAAATGGCTGACGAAATCGCTCTCGCTCGTGAACGCCTTAAGGCCAAGTTCGGTGACGTCCGTACCGGTGGCAAGGGCTCGGTGCGCCGAAAATACAAGGCCCCACACAAGGTCACCGCCGCGGACGACAAGAAGCTCGACGCGGTGCTGAAGAAGCTCGGCACGACCCCGATCCCAGCGGTTGAGGAAGTGAACCTCTTCAAGGCCGACGGCCAGGTGATCCACTTCGTCGCGCCAAAGGTGCAGGCCGCGATCGCCGCCAACACGTTCGCGGTCTCGGGCCACAGCTCGACCAAGTCGCTCCAGGAATTGCTGCCAGGCATTATCAACCAGCTCGGCCCAGACAACCTCGCGAACCTGAAGCAGATCGCTGAGTCGTACACCGCCGCGCAGAAGGCCGCCCGCGCCGCCGCCGGTGAGGAGGACGACGACGATGTCCCAGACCTCGTCGACAACTTCGAAGATGTGAGCCAGCAGGACTAAGCCGCTTCTGCTTGCAGCAGCAGCCAGGGTCGTTGATGTGTTATACTAGCTAGTCGGTTGGCTTCCATCTTTTTTTCGTCCGCGGCTTCTCTCTCTTTCTCTTGTGGAGGGAGGAAGCGGGACTTAACACGTTTCTTAACAAGGAAGAAAACCCAGTACGAAATAGTACTCCAGGCATCTCAAAAACAAACACACTCACAGTGCGGAAACCACACGTCATGCGCGTTGCGTTGCTTGCTTGCTTGCCTTCCTTTGTTGTAATAGTCGTTGCTAAGTTCTCATCGTCTTATCTTGTGCACATCTGGTTGCTCTTCGTTTCTGGTACTGCACCGGAACTTGCAGTGCAATCGGTCATCCCAATTGACATGGACTCGGAAGACTCCTTTTGGAATCCGGAATGCAGTGGCTTCGTTCATCGTCTCGCCCTCACTTCTCCATTCCGTTGCATGTGGTGTCGAGCGCCAGCGGATCGAAGCAAGTCCTACATTTAAACCCCCTAGGGTCATGACGATTCTTCACGTGCTTGCTTCAAAGCTCAGGTGATGGATGAGGCTGGCCTAAGTATCTCCTACTACATGCAAACCCCCAGAACAGCAGCGATAGCGCTCGTAATGCTGGTGTTTGTACTGCTTTGAACGCTCTGAGCCTCAGATGAATAGAAAGAAGTGCGAAGCTTTCAGCGGCAACGAGGGGTTGGTGGATCTTGGAGGGTCTGAGCCCTTGAAAAGTATCTTAGTTGTTGGCACAGCCAGTATCATAGTGAAACGTGTTACCAATCCATAAGCGTCTCCACATCAAGTCAACAAGCGAGCAGCAATGGTAATGGCAGGCAGCGCGTGCACTACATGAGATCAATGATACATCTGATTAACTGTAAAAGCCCCGACACACAAGTAGCGAGAGGTACTGTTGTCCATTGTCACCAAGTCACCACCCCATTCGTTCACTCGCTTGCTATATGGATCTCTTGTTATCTGCGTCTCTGGATCCTCTAAACAGTAGTGGGCGAGAACCAATCTATTCCTTGACGGTCACGATCGCCTTCTTGAAATCCTTCTCCTTGTACACGTACTTGCCTCGGAACGCGCGCTTAAATTTACCTACACGCATCGATACAACCAACATTAGCATATCGCCGCAGTCTCACACACATGCATACACATACATAGCGCAAGCCAAGCACAAGTACACAGACGCACCTTCATAGTTCATGGTGTTGACCTTGAGCACCGGGATGTTGTAGACCTTGGTCAGGTACTCCTTGATGTCGTGCTTGGTGTAGTTGGGCTCAACGCGGAAGACGTACTGGTTGTCGCGCAGGCGCGTGCGCACGTTCTTGCCCATGAAGGTGATCGCCATGTTGGGGAATTTCAAGCGGTTCCACACCATCGTTCTCGCTGCGTCACTTGACCTGCTTGCTGGCTTTGCCTTGCTTGCTTGCTGCGTGCGGCTTTGGGAAAGAAAGCACGGATTGCATTGTCAGAGCCAACGGCTCAGCGGCGACCATTTCCCGCCAATCAAATGATTTAGAAAATATATTCTACCAATGAAAAAATATTCATGATTTTGACCAATGAGAGAAGCTTGTAGCTGACTTGTTTTTGCTTTTGCAATTTGCTTGCCCAAGCGGATACCGCAGGGGAAGACGTAATGGCGCGACCGGGCAAGTGCTTCGAGTGCGTGCTGCAGGGCGAAGTGGTGCGTCCAGATACGCGTCTTCGTGGATGTTTATGAGCGTATGTGTATCTGCTAATATTTGCTGACCGTTTGTGTGTATCTGTGGTGTGTGTTGGTTTTGTATGCGTACAGAACTTCAAACACTTTCCAACGTTCGTTGAGCGGCTGCGTGGACTTTGCGGAGAGAGCGTCGTCAAGGTAATGATTGTAGCTTGTGAAGCGCATGGCAGCGGATGTGGTTGTCGATCTAGCTAGCAGCTGGTGTTGTACTCTTGCTATTTGTTGCTGCGGCCGTTAACGTGTGTGTTTGTGTTGTCGAGCAGGAAGACATCGCGTACAAGGAGTACGTGTACAACTTTGACGATAAGTGCCCGCAGTACATTCAAGGTACAGTGCACTACTGCGTGTATGATACTGCTGTGTACACTCAAAACGTTCGCTTACATTGAATGCGGTTTGGTGTGTTAATGTGATGATCGCAGGAGTGCCTCACTATGAAGTCCGCGCGCGTCACGTGTTCTCGGGCTCGACCACTTTCCAGGGCGAACCCGTGGAGATGCCGCTCGAGGGCGGTCAGAAATGGTCAGTGCTATCTTTGCTACTGTCGTATTAGCGTTTTATATCATATACTCATGCTGTGATGCCTTGAATGATAGGGAGCTGAGGTATATCGGACGCTGGGAGAGGAAGAAGATGTCGGAGCAGGTCGGCAGCATGGCGCTTGGCGTGCCGTTCCGCAGTCAGATCGCGGTCTCGGTGAGCCAGAACGTGCGGCCGTTCCTCAACACGCTGGGCTTCCGGTATGCTATGAACAGTGCGTGTGCTTCCTGGTCGTATGTGGTCGGTAGCTAATGATTATGGTGTGTGTGTGTTGGCAAACAGTCACAGCTACCGGTACATGCGTCTTGGCACGCGCTGGCAGCTGTCGAATGGCATCACCATCGAAGCCACGAGAATGAAAGCGGTACGGTTTTGTCGTACAGGTCTGTCAGCAATGGGTTGAGCAATTAGGCGTCTCATTTATGCTTGTTTCCGTCTTTTTGACAGCTTGAGAACGAAGACGAGAAGGACGAATACCGACTGGTGGACCTCGAGAATCTCCGCGTCGAAGCGCTCCTTGTGGAGATCTTCACGCTCACAACGGATGAGAAGATCGACGAGGCGTCGCAGAAGATCCGCCGCTTTGCCATGGACCTGGACCCGTACTTCATCGAGCGTCCGTCGGAAGGGAAGGAGATCCTCCACAGCACGGCGACACTGGCTGCCGAAGTGCGCCGAAAGCGTCCACGACCATAGGTCCGTCATTGCAAACTTTGGAGAACTTCACTTTGTGGAAAGAGGGGAATTATCAAGGCAAGCAACGTCAGAGCAACTCTTTCTCATCTTTCTTCAGGCAGCAGTAAGCCTCCTTTCTAATACGATGCATCTTGAATACTCGCGTGAATGCTGAAGCAAAAGGGACGTGGATTGAACGCACTGCAATAGTTTGTTGTCACATGCAGAAAATTGTTATAAATGAACTGAATGGTGGTGCTTGTCGTCAGCTGGTGACTGACATTTTACCTTTTAATTGCATTCGCAACCGAGTCCGCCAGGGTTGTCATAACTCAGCGGTGGTAAACTGGTCAGGCGGATAATGTCGTCATCTTTTCGTCGCTGGCCGCTGTATTTCTCTTCACCAGACTCGTTCTCCGCGCCATCACCAGCCAGCAACGAAGCATTCCGTCTTGCAACAGCAACACGATGGTCCACAACCATCCGATCGATTAGACACTGGAACGCTTCGTCGACGGAGTCGCCGCTCTTCGCGGACGCGCGGAACCACTCGACGATTCCGTTTTTCGCGACGCACTTCTGCATATTCACGCCAATGTTCAGCGCGCCGACGACATCTTCGAGCAAGTCACTCTTGTTCGCGACCATCACCACGGGAATGTTCTCGCCGTCGTTCAGGTCGCGCGCACACATGTCGATCTCGTTCTTCCAGTTCACGACTGCCTCAATCGTGTTCTCTCGCGTGATGTCGCACACAATGAGCGCGCCTTTGGCTTCTCGGAAGTACGCGCGCGTGAGCTTCGCGAAGCGGTCTTGGCCCGCGATATCCCAGAGCTGGAGACTAATTTTGAGTTGCTCGTCGTACTCGATGATCTTCTCGACAAAGTCCGCGCCGATAGTGCTCACATAGTTTTCCGAGAACTCTCTCGAGACGAACTGGCGGATCGTGCTGGTCTTCCCACACCGCGCATTGCCGACGATCAGCACTTTCATGATCACCGTTTCTTGGTGTTCCCCATCAGAGCTGCTGGAGTCGCTAACAGAATCCCTGTCGCCGCCATTCGAGCCGTTCTCTGATGATTCGTCCGAGTAGTCCGAGTACTGCGCGAGCATGGCGTCGATCTCCTCTTTCGTAGGTCCGCTCGCATTCTCCAGCTCTGCGAGTCGCTGCCGCACTTCCTCGATGCCCATCTTCGAGTAGTCTTCATCATTGTAGATGTTCGTCGGTAGTGCTACATCCACGTTCGCACCATCTTTGTCGTCGTCATCATCATCACCTTCACCATTGTCGCTGCCGCCTACGTACTCACCTCCGCTCAAACTATCTGCAAAATCATCGTCGTCATCAACTTCTTCCAGCACGCTGTCAGTTTCTATGCGCTCATGATGCTCTGCGTCAATCTGTCGCTGCTCTGAGTTGTCCTGGTTATTAACGCTCGCGTTCTCGCGCTGTTCTACCATGGCGCGCGCCAGGTCGCTGTTGCGGTGCTCCAGGATCGTCTGGCGCGGGCGGTCAGCGGCGCCAACTGCAGCAGCGCCTGCTGCTGGTGGGAAGATACTGCTGCTGCGCATAGCTGCTTTCTCTGTCTCTGTGTGTCGCTTTCTTGTAGCGATGCTGCTTCCTGAAGTGGAGCTGCTGCTGGGCTACCGCGAAGGCGGCGTCGGCGTCAACTGAGTGCGCGTTGCACTTACGCTTCAGAAAATGAATGAAAATGCCCTTTCGCGCTGTGTAGCTGCTCAAGTCACACGACTGTTTGAGGAAAGAGAGGAAAGTCCAGTCACCATCACTCTTTGTTTCTATTTGCTTTAGCGAATAGAATTGCTCTATTTGTCTTTATAGCCAATCGTCACCGTCCATTGTAGAAACCGAGGTTCAATTGCATTAAGTCAAAATCAATCCTCTTTCAACTTTGCATCTGTATGTCATTCCCCACAATTTAGAAACTGGGTGAGCTCAAACGACATCAGTCACGCAATTGCTTTGTTATACAAGGCAAAGAGAGGGAATTAATCCATCACCTTCAGCACCATCATGGCGGACCGCGCGAGTCTGCTGGTGCTACAACTGAGCTGCCGCGGCAACGCGCTGCGCGAGCGCATCCTGCGCGATCTCGTATCCTTCACGGAGTCCCGCGGCGAGCTGCAGCAGCTGCAGAGCCTGCCGAAGACGCCGAAAGGCGCGCCGATCGACTGGCTGCGGCTCTACGAGGAGGTGGTCGCACGCGGCGGCTACCAGCTCGTGTCGCGCCACAAGCGCTGGGCCGAGATCATCGCGAAGGAGTGCATGGACATCGATATCATGCCCTACGCTATCGCGCTCTTCTATGAGCGGTGCGTGTGCAGAGTGTATGGCTCTATGATTGTTTGTGTATGATCTGGATGAGTCCCTTACTTATCATCGCGTGTCATATGAAATAGATACCTGTACGCGTTTGAAGAGAAGCAGCTCTTTGGACGCGACCTACCACTAAACCCCGCGAATGCCAACGTCGTGCCCGCGAAGCGTAATGCCGACGATGAGCGCATTGCGACCGCGAGCGAGCTCCAAGAGGCGCAGAACATGGGCGGCACGCCGCTACCGCACCCGTCCAAGCGGCTCAAGGTCCAGCGCAGCACACAACCGAACCCCGATCTGGGCACGATGCACGGCATCGTGATGGCGCTCGACTCGAACATTCCGGCAGAGGTGCTTCAGGCGATCAACCTGCTGAGCGTGCTGTCCTACGGCAACCCGAACGACCCCGAGAGCGAGCTGCTGGTCGACAGCGTGCCTGGTCTCCTGGACGCGATCTACCGCCAACTGCAAGAGTGCGCATTGCTGCCGCACCAGCTGATGAAGAATGAGATTGAGGATACGCCCACGCAGCGAGCACGTCGGAGACTGCTGAACATTGCTGAGGACGTGGGACAGCGCGAGCTACTGGACGCGCGCGGACTGCTGCTACTCAACATTTTGCGCAACCTGTCGATGGTCGCGGAAAACGAGAAGCACATCGCGGACCACGAAGAAATCTGCGTGTTTCTGATCCTAGCGCTGCGCACGATCGACCAACGCAGTACCAAGCACCACGACGAGATCGGCGACCACGCGCTGGATATTCTCTGCAACATTTCGAAGCGCATCGACTTTCTGTCGCTGCACCCGCCCGCGAAGCTCGAGACGTGGCACCCGCACCACCAGCTGTCGTCGCACCTGTGGAAGAAAGAGAAGTTGCTGCCGTTGGAGTGTCTGTTGCAGCAGCTCTCACGCATGTTGCTGCAGCCGCAGCTCAAACGCTCGGTGCTGCTGCGTACGTGCGAGTTGTTTTGCAACGTATGTCGTGACGTGGCAATCCGCCCCGCGCTCGCTTCGAGTGCGACGCTTCGCGACCCAGCGCTGCTGAACCGCGTCGTGGGTTTGCTCGCGTGCTCGCGGCAGGACTTTGGTCTCGCGGGCTCGAGGAAGAAGCAGCAGGGCGGCATCCAGGTCGTCGACGAAGACTATGACATGGACGACGACGACGACGACCAGGATGACCACGACGGCGACGAGAACAGCAAGTGGCCCGCGCCGTGGGAGAGCGACGGGTACCCTTCGGGCGTGGGCATGGGCGTGGTGTACGTGAGTCCCGAGGGCAATCGCAACGTGAACTCAAGCTCGAGTGATGCCGACTCAAAGATCGACCACGAAGTCCGCGATGCGGGGCTCGAAGTGCTCTTTCGACTCTCAGACACGGATGATGCCGCCAAGGTACGTTTGTTTGCCGCTTATGTTCTTATGACGACTTGGACAAGGCAGCCATTGGAGTTATCGACCTCTCTCGCGTGGCTCTTACTGTGTAGCTTCGCATGGCCAAGCACCCGAACTGCCTCTTCCGAATCACGACAGTGCTGACCTCTTGCATCGGCCGCGTATGTAAATTGTCTGCTCTTTGTGAAGCTCAGTGTCCATTCCTTCACTTGTTGCTTGATGAATGTGTTAATTGACTGACTGATTCTCGTGTTTGTCTGTTTGCGTGCAGCCGGAAGCATCCCGGATAGCGGTCGCGATCCTGTGCAACATCTCGATGAATCGCGACACATTCGCGTACTTTTTGCCGATCGAGCGCGACCTCATCCTGGTTGCGTGTTCGGACCGCAGCGTCTCCGACATTCTAAACAACGTCGTCGCAGATGTCTACGGGATGCACTCACTGTGAGGAACCAGTCAACTTGAGCTCTCTGGCATGGAGACAATTGATGCGGAAACGTGCTGCATTCGATAGGATGAGCAAGAGCCCTTACCTTGTAGCGAGCGGCATAAACGAGAACAATCAAACGAGAGAGAACAGTGTGAAATACAATGGGGGGTGTCTCTTTTTCTTCTGTTTCTTTTCTTTCTTGAGTGTTTAAAATGGTTGGGTCTACAGCAGCAGCAAGGCAAACGAACGTCCCTGTGTTCTTCGTTCGTTGTCATTCAAGAGGCTTCGTGATATCTCGATGGGCATCTCGCTCAAGTCTCAAAGCGCTCGCTCGCTCGCTCTCGACGCTTAGAAGCCGAGGCCAGTGAGCCACTTCTTGATGTCTCCGACGTGATCGCCGGCGACCTCAAGGCGGCCGGGGCGGATCGCCACCTCCTTGCCTAAGCACACCTTGGACATCTCGGTGCGCAGCTCCTCCTCGTCGCCGTTGAAGCGGCGCAGGATGGTCAGCACGCGCGTGCGGCCGTTTCTGTAATCTCTGTACACCGGCAGCTGCAGGCCCAGCGCCGTGCGCTTCACGTAGAACGGTAGGTTCGGCAGCGGCTCCTCTGGCGCAGGCGACCAGCCGTTGAAGCTCACCTTCTCCGGTTCGTACGTCGGCGCGTACTTGAGCGGCGGCACCTCGACCTCCTCCTGCGGCTGGCGCTGCAGCGCGCGCAGGTTCGCCGGGTGGCGCGTCTTGCGGCGGATCTGACGGTTGCTGGCCACGCGCTCGATGGCGTTCGCGCTCACCAACACGCGGCGGGAGAACATGGCTGCGATGACGGACGGACGGAGCTGCTCGCTTGCTTGTCTACCTGGAGTGCGATTGCTATCAATCAGCGCAGGCGTCTTTGCTGCCGTTCGATTGGCCTTGAATTGGTTTGGCTGCGGGGGCGAGCCAAACGACTTGATTTGAGTGAGCGGATTGCAACTTGGTTTGAGTAAGGGGACGGAGAGCGGATGGCTTCCATCGGTTAGGAATTTATTTTATAAAAGTACCGGAAGTGGAACTTCTGCGATAAAACACACACAAAAGCATCAGTTTGGAGAGACCCTATAGTATATTTATAAATTGAAGGAATCAACACGGGATGCGCTGATTCATTTTGAGGAAGCTTAGAGAAAGGTCTAGTTGGCGTGCGACACACCAAACTCCGAGCGGTAGCCCTTGATCACCGGCAGATACGCCGCGTTCGGGTCCGACGCTGGCGCCACCTCCAGGAACGCCACCAGATTGTCGAGGTTCGCGATGCTCACCACCGGGATGCCGTACGCCTCCTTCACGCGGTCGATCGCCGAGCGCGTGTCCGTCACCGACACCTTCTCCTGGCGGTCGAGCGAGATGCACACGCCTGACACCACGGCGTTTGTGTGCTTCAAAATGTCCATCGCCTCGGTGATCGCCGTGCCCGCAGTGATCACATCGTCAATGATCAGCACACTGATACCCATAATGCATACACGATCAGCATGAGAAACGCAATCACAACCACCAACACTCAGTGAAAAGAGGCAAATGCAACAACGTACCGCTTGCCAGTCATGTCGGCGCCAACGAGGGAGCCGCCCTCACCGTGATCCTTGGCTTCCTTGCGGTTGTACGCGAACGGCAGGTCGATGTCATACAGCTCCGAGTACGCGATCGCGACCGCCGCCGAGAGCGTGATACCCTTGTACGCGGGGCCAAAGAGCACGTCGAACTCGATGCCGCTCGCGCGGATCGCCTGCGCGTAGAACTTGCCCAGCTGGCCCAGCGCGCGACCCGTGCGAAAGAGCCCGGCGTTGAAGAAGTACGGACTCTTGCGGCCAGACTTGAGCGTGAAGTCACCGAACTTGAGCACGCCGAACGAGAGCGCAAACTTGATGAACTCGCTTTCGCGCGTGCTGATGGAAACGGCAGACGAAGACGCAGCCACCTTGGTCTTGCGCACCGCGTTGATGGCATCACGGAGCGACTCGGCCGCTTCCTTCGGGTTCGCAGCCTTCGAGATGCCGCGCGACACCGGGACAAGCATGCCGTAGCCGTCCGTCGAGAGACCCGCGAACACGGCTTCTTCGAGGTTGCCGCCCTGCGCGCCAATGCCCGGCGCGAGGATCCAGAGGTTCGGCGTCACCGCGCGCACACGACGAAGCGCCTCGACGTCGGTCGCACCAACGACAAGACCGACGTTGTCTTCCGAGTTCCACTCCTGGCACTTGAGCGCGACTTCTTCAAAGAGAAGGCGCGACGAGGAGCCATTCGACACGCTCAGCGTCTGGAAGTCGTTCGCGCTCGGGTTCGAGGTCTTGCAGAGCACAAAGCAGCCGCGCTCTGGGCGGCCGCGAACGAACGGGTCGATTGAGTCCACGCCCATGTACGGCGCGAGCGTGATCGCGTGCGCGTCGAGCTGGTCGAACGCCGACACGGCGTATGCCGCCGCCGTGGTGCTGATGTCGCCACGCTTGGCGTCCAGCAGCACAGGGATGCCCTCCGGGATCGCCTTGATCACCGCGTGCAGCGCCGTGATGCCCTCGGCGCCGAACGCCTCGAAGAACGCTGAGTTGGGCTTGTACGCCGCCGCGACCGCGTGGGTCTGCGCGATCAGGTTGAGGCAGAACTGCTGCGCGGCCGCGGCCGTGGGCTCCGGCAGCTCGGATGTGTGCGGGTCGAGCCCCACGCAGAGCAGCGAGTCGATGGCGTCCACGCGCGCACGCAGCTGGGCGAAGAAGCTCATGATGACGAAGAGAAGGAGTGTGGGTGGTTGATGTTGGAGCTGCTCTTGCTCTTGCTCGTGGCCGCTGGTTTTGGAAATGGGGATGACGATGATGAGATGCTCCACCACACAAAACACTCACCAGGCGCGAAGCGAACTTCGACATCAGTTTCAGCCAATCAGAACTGGACGAAGATTCTGATTGGCTGAAACGTACGAAGCGTTTTACAAAAAATGATAAAAAACATTTTGTTAAAAATGTAAAAAAATGTTTTTTTGTGCAAAATGGCTTGACGATGTGTTATGGCAGCACGATACATGCATGCGAGTGCCGCTATCTCACTCATGCTCATGCTTGTGCGTATACGTGTTTATTTTATACGTTAGAAGGTGCTCCTCTCTTTCTTTCTCTTTCTCTCTTTCTGATCCACCGACGAGCTCTC
Organism: Pythium sp. MPC-2022a; assembly: GCA_038050625.1. Taxonomy (NCBI): domain Eukaryota; phylum Oomycota; class Peronosporomycetes; order Pythiales; family Pythiaceae; genus Pythium; species Pythium sp. MPC-2022a. Next base: position 18,670 of record JALBZB010000019.1, read on the forward strand.
TCTCTGTTCATAATCTGGCTGGTATCCTCGTCGTCACGCTTGCCTCCATCATAAAAAAGCTCGATTTTCGCCATGCTCATTTCAAATCATTTCTCCGCCGCTAGGACACTGGTGGTAGCATAACGCCCTTCACCAAAAGCGCAGTAGCGACTTCGAAGCCTCCTTGTGTCATTGTAGGGAAATAGATTGATCATGTGATCCCCAACGGCAGCCGCGGTAGCTGCTCCTTTCTCTCCTTGGTCCTTACTTATTTACACCTGGTAGCCTCGCTTGGAGGAGCCTGCGAGACGGTCAACAACGTCGCTGATCACGGGGAGACTTAGCACGGTGCCGACCACGGGCGTCTGCCGCAAGAACGCGATCGCGACCGGGAAGAACGAGCCAAAGAGGTTGAGGAAGCCGAACGTCTGGATGATCATGCCGATGATCGGCCAGCGCAGCATCACGAGCACGATACCACCCAGGAAGCACACAATGCCGCGCCAGCGCTCCTTGCGTGTGAAGAATCGGATCGTGCGCGTGAGTCCGATCGTGAGTGCGAGCCCGCAGAGGAAGAGCACGTCACCGAGCGCCAGCAGCGCCGCATCGAAGAAGAGCAGCACGCCCAGCAGCAGGAACGCGAAGCCGATGCCCAGCAGCAGCGTGCCGATCTTGCGGTTATCGTCCAGCATCTATCTATCTCGTCTGTCTGCGTCGCTCCGCCTTGCTCCCTTCTGTTGTGGTGGTAGCGGTGCGATGTCCTTCTTGGTCTCGCGCGTGCTTGAAGGGGTTCGCTTGCTTTGCGTGCTTGTTCACCCGGTCGATCGTCGTCCTTCACAGCAAAATGGGGGGCAAGACCCCATTTTGCGTTGGAGTGATTTCATTGGCTATTTATGGGAGTGACAATAAACCCACTGGTACGATCTCATTGGCCAATTATCAGAGATGATTTTGAATTCATTGAAAGAAATTTATCTAAACTACTTATCAAAGCAAGGTGCGTTTTGATATCAAAACACGGTAAGCTGCAAATTTGAAAAGCTCACTTTTGCCTCATATTCGCTATTCTAAATCAACATACTTTGATCAACATAAGATGCGGTTGCGATTCGTTACGTCACGCAAATGAATCACGCAAACGTCAGCTTGAACAACTGCATGCATCGAACGCTCCAGAACGATGGGTGAAGCAAGAGATCAACGAGGAGCTCCATGGATCAGCTTAGCTCTTCATGTGAGCAGCTCAATGGAGTCAAATGACGGCAAAGCACTTATGAACACCACATGCGTAAAGCTAAATAGTCTACAACTTGGTTATGTTTTTCTTATAATCCTCCTTCCATCCGCCCGCCTCTAGGTCTGAAGCAAAAACGCCCCCACAAAAAAAGATCTAGAGCCGCCCGAGCGAGCGCAAGATTGTCCTTGCTGACGGCCTTGCTCGCGTTCAAAACTAATTGCTCGTGGCTGCCTCGCCTCCCAAAAACGATCTTTCACGCTCTTCTTCTTCCTCTTCTAATAGATCTTGGATGAGGACGAAGAGGACGACGATGACGACGCTGGAGACAACGGCACAGGACCATCCACTTGCGCGCTCAAGGGTGACTCGTCCTCATCCTGGCTCTCATCGGTTGCCGTGTCCTCGTTGTCGGACTGGGACGCCGACGACGACGGCGTCGACAATGGCGAGGACGACGGCGTGTCCACGAGCTTGACGCCGTCGGGAAGCAAGTGCGCCATCCGCATCGCCTTCGCAGTTAAATACCCCTGGCTGTGCTCTCCGCCCTTGATGATGACAGGCAGACGGCCCTCCACGACTATAGATAATTGGCTCAGCAACCGGATCTTGCGCGGGTTGTTCGTCAGCAGCCGGATTGACTTGATGCCGAGGTCCTTCAGGATCGCCTGCACAGGCTCGTACGAGCGGTAGTCGTCCTTGAACCCGAGCACGCGGTTTGCGTCCACCGTGTCGAGCCCTTTCTCCTGCATCGAGTACGCCATAATCTTGTTCGCGAGCCCAATGCCACGCCCTTCCTGCGGCATGTAGATGACCACACCGCCGTGCTTCTTTGTGTACTCCTTGGCGAAATGCAGCTGCTCCTTGCAGTCGCACTTGAGCGACCCGAACACTTCGGATGTAAAGCACTGGTCGTGCACGCGCACGGGCACGCCCGACTTGCCCTTCACGTCGCCTGAGATCATCGCGATCGGCTCGCTCTCGCGCAGAGAGCCCTTGGCACGGTATGCGCGCACGCGGAACACGCCCTCGGTCGTCGGCAGCTGCGTCTCCGCCACAAAATTCGTCTCGATATCGTCCCCCAGGCACGTGAGCCCCGGCGCGTCGGGGCCGACGCCGTGCGGGTTGTCATGGTGGTGGTCCGCGAGCTCCAGCACGGCCGGCACGATCTTCTTCGTCTTGGTGGTGGTTTCGCGAGTCATGGTGTGTATGTGTGTGTGTTTCTGTGTGGCGTCGGAGACCAGTCGGTCTGAACTGATGCTGGCGGTGGTGGTTGGGATCAGGGATGGAGGACGAAGGGGGGAGGGGGTCGCAGCGTACACGATGATACACGCACACTCGCTCGCTCGGATGGGAGAGAGGGCGGGGTATGTACTGAGTCAGTGCTAAATGCGAGAGTGACAGCACACGTCGCCCTTTATGTGCCTGCTGCTGCTGCTGCTGCGTGACTGAGCGCGTGGGATCGATTACAAGACTGGAGGCCTGAGCTGCTTGCTAGGAAAAAAAAGGCATGGAGCTCACGTTGGTTCCACCACAAGACAGGCTCCAAAACCTCTCTAACATGATAGAATGGGTCATTTTGGTTTTAGAGGGTATGGGATCTCGCAATGATTACGTAGCTGTGCCTCATTTATGCGACGAGCGGCTCATCAAAGCGGCCCACACAAAGACATCTCCACAAAAGAGGCACAGAGGGCTTTGCATTCGGAGAAGCGCTCGCAATTTGCGAAAGCACACATTATTGCCTGTAAGGTAAACTGCGTGTTCGCTTTGACCGTCTCCCATTAGGAAGCAGCGCGCATGGCACGCGGCGATCAGTGCTGCTGTGACTTGGCATGTGGCCCGTGCCGCCGCGTCCAGTGGTTTCCGCGAAAGTGAAACGGTCAGCGTCGCAGAGTGAGAAGTGGACAGTCAGCAGATTATAAAATTTGGGAGGTCGCGAGCGCTCCGGGAGTGTTTGTCTCTCGGATGAGTGAGTCGCAATCGAAGGAGGGCTTTGCCTTGTCATTCGCCATAAGCCCGCTCCTTTGACGATGATTACAGCAAAAGCAAGGACCGGATCACATAGAGCGAAGGCTGGGTAGCACGGAAGCTACATTTGGATTTAACGAGTCTGGAAAATGACTGAGTGGTAATGTTACTCGCTCGTAAGCTAAAGGTAATGAATGGCCCAGAGCCTGTTCATTCCCCCAGCCTTGAAAACAACGCAGGTCTAAACACCAGCCAAAAGAATACTGAAAATGTCTAGAAAGCCGCAATACAAAGTGGAGGACATTTTCCAAACCCTTTACAATAATACAAATATTTTAGTGTTTGACTCATCTAAAGCGCTTTACGATTATGTAATCAGGATTCCCAATCATAATCTTTTGCTGTCGATGCAGCCGTGATGATGATAGGCTCGAGATTGTTGTTACCTTGAAGCATTTCCCACGAGGGCAAAGTCTGCAACAGCATGTACGACGCCAAAATGGGAACAACGAACCAGCTTCGCCAGCCAGGTGAGATCGCACCACAGGTGTGATCGTGTCGATCGTCAGCACGCCCTGCATCTACAGAAAGCTCGAGAGGACCGCGCAGCAGTGGATCCATTGCCACGAGAGCATATCATAAAATGCCACGTGCGCGGTCACGAGCTGCGCGTAGACGAAGAGAAAGTCGAAGGACGTCCAGAGCTTGAGCACGAGTTGTCGTTGCGCGCAGCAGAGGAACGGAAGTCAGGAGGCCATGGTTGTACAAAGCCTGGTGATTGCAACGACGGAGACGGCTTTCGGATATACCATGTGGGTGCTCGGGTGGAGAGCAATCGGGTGAGCACGAACCCAATGAGCCCAGCGCAGTACAGGAGTTCGAGCTGCCACTTCCGTATCCTGACAGTGAAGCGACTGATGCCAGGGCAAGCGCTAAGCTCCACGTCGAATCGGATTGGGCTTCGGGCAAATTGCATGTGGAAAAGCTTGATATCATTGGTGGCTCCTAGATTCGAGTTCAATTGTGACGCTGCAGCTGACCGTACTTGAATGGTTGTTGAAAGCTGTTGCGGGCGTAACTCAATCTGGCAGCAATACCCGATCGACTGGGTCCAGAAACCAGCGGTTGAATGCGAGGCTTTCCTGTGGGTACCCAAAACCGCGTACTTGCAGTAGCTCAGACGCGCCAGCAGCGTGATCATCGTCGTCATGGTATTCACGAAGACGTCTTTAGTCGTGAGGATGTGGAAGCTCACCTGAGCGATCGGGAACTGCTGCCCGTCTTCAACAGCATTGAACGAGACTCCGATACTCAGTGCGACTAGGAAACAAGCCGAAGCGGCTATTGTCCGGCTCGCAGCCGTGATGACGCGTCGCCTCTCGTGCGCGAGGGCGAGCGCGAGTAGGTCCTCGCTGCCGATGAGCTCCAAGTTGTCCATCTGTTTGTTCTTCATGCGCAGCTGCAGGAAGATTGTGATCGCCTGGAAGATGAGCGTGACGGCGAGGAAGAAGAGCATGAGATCCGCCGAGACGAACGTGACCATCTCGGGGCTCGTCTCGATCACGAGCCCGGGCTCTTTGAGCATCTTGATGCCCAAGCCGAGCACGCCGAGGATCATGAGCTCGCGGCAGACCTTGGTAATCCTCTGGTGGTATTTGGGGTACTTCTCCACGCGCTTCTTGGGGATGTGCAGCGCCTTCTCGAGCACCATGACCACGAGCACCAGCACCATGAAGTTGAGCACCATGCGCCAGAGCTCGACGTCATCGCCCACGCGGAAGAGCGGCGACTCGGCCATTTCTCCCTAGAAAAAATACGCAACTGAACAGATAAAGAGCACCCAGACAGATAGACAGGCAGACAAGTGTAGTTGAGCCCGATGAGCGACGAGATCGTCGGGCAGCTGCGCTCGATGATCTCGCGGAACTGCTCGAGCGTCAGTGCGCCGTCGGCACACACTTCGTCTGCGAGCGCGCCAGGCATACGAACTGGTCAAAGTTGATGCCGTTCTTCTTAGCGATCTCGAGTGCAGTGCAGCAGTCGGGCAGCTCTTCACTGAACCAGCGCCACGCGCCTTTGAGATGCGTGTGAGGTCAATGTGCAGCGCGTTGAGGCACATCGCGAGCGTCGCAAGCCCGCAGAACGCTGGCTCGCCTTGTTTCATGAACTGCTCGGCGAGCGGAAAGTAAATCTGCATGTAATTGGTTGATGAGGTGTTGTTGTTGCTGGTGATGGTCGAGATCACTTCGGTAAAGAGTTTCCGCTCCTCAACACTTGAGAACACGACGCACTCCTACGGCAGCACGCGCAGATGGAACGTGGTCTTATATGCCGGCGCAGGTGCGAGAGTTGGTGTAGACGCTTGGGTGGCTATCGCAGCAGCAGCCGTCACTGGTGTGCCAGTTGATATGGATGCATTATGTGGCGCATGTGGTGAAGTCGATGCGCCACAGCGAGTGCTATCGTCTGTGGCCGCAGCAATGTCGTGAGATGATGGGTGGAAGACCTCACACGCATGTACACGCCGCATAGCAACAGCAGAGCTCGTGTTTTGAAAGAAAACTACCGTCGTATTTTCTTTCATTTGATCATCACTCGACGCCCAATTTGTTACTTTTGGCCAAATGCCTTGCTTTTATTAAAACCCTGACTAAATCTTTTATTACCCAAAAATGCTCGTCTCGATACGCACTTGACTCGGATAATGTATTGATGTGACCAATTGACGCTTTCTTATAGCAAATCACACAAAAACAACAACTGTACTTTACATGTATTTTATACGTTGCACCTTTTTAAAAGTTGCAACGCTTGAAGAGTACGCTTCTCACTCTTGCGAGAGAGCGCGAGCGCTTTCTTGTGCTGCCTGTCCGTCCTTCACCTTGGGCTGCTGCTTGTTCACCTCTCACTTCCAGACACGCAACACGACAATCAGCATGGTGAACACCCAGCAACTCAAGCAGAAAAACAGACAAAGGCTCCAGTCGGCCGCCTCTCGGTGTATTCAGATAGGCTGATCCTGCTTCTGGTGGGCATGCTGGCATCTGTGCGAGCCACTTGACGCCGCTCTACGGTGTCACCGCCGGCTACATCTACAGTATGAAGAAGCGAGCGCCAGTTCCCGTGCCAACCAAGAGTGAGTGGCTCCTGATCGCTGACGCGAGGAACAGCGCGCTCGTGCAGGCTACTGTCAAGCGCGATAAGAAGTCAGGCACCACCGAGGTGCTCGCATTCCCTCAAGTGGCAAGTCTCGCGCCCACCTCGATCGCTATCTCGAGCTCGTCAGGGGGAGGGCACGAGAAAGCATCATGCCTGTCCAATACGTGACCACCTACCCTGCGATCGTGCGAGAGCGGAAACTCGAATCCGTCCGCGATTCGAGTGATCGTCGATCACAAGATGGTGCGCTGCCAAGGCAGCTTGTCCAAGCACTACTTGACACAGGGATCGAACTGAAGGTAAGTCTTAGATCGACTTTTATGCTGCATAATAAATATATTGTGGTGGATAGTGATCTCGTTGCGCATGGTAGTTTAAATGGGTCCACTCATTCATTCGCTAGTAAGGAGATTTTAGTTATTCAAAAAGGTTACCCGGAGGTTACGGATTGGTTTATTCATGATTTTAGTAGCAGGTGGGAGGATTTGAACAAGTACCAAGCGCTTACGACCAAGATCCTGAGGAGGCCGATCGATGAAGCAGTCTGCAAGGAGTGCGCCGAAAATATCAAGCAGAAAACAAAGTGCTCAAGGCCAGTCTCAAGATCCTCAAACAGAAAACAAGCAGCTGGGTAACCTGAACCGCGAGCGCGCTTCTGCCCGCGGTTCGCCCTCGGCACCGCTAACCCCAGATCCAGTGCCTTCCCATTTCCAGCTCGCTTGGATACAGCGCAAAGTGGACTTGAAGCTCCAACTCTGGTGGCTCCAATCGGGAGAAATATTGAGCGAGAGAATGACGAGTGCACTCAGTTCTTTTATGCGGGCTAGTTATGATAACTTGAAAATACGATATCGTATAATAACTTTTTTGTCTTTGTCGCTCGAATCAGCCACTTCCAACCAGTCTCCCAAGCCTTACTACTCAACCTCCCTCTCACACCATCACACATCTCCTGCACTACCTCGTCAGCAGCACGTTGCGGGACTTGACGTCGCGGTGCTGCAACTTGGGCGTCAGGTTGTTCATGTACGCGAGCGCACTGGCCACACAAAGCGTGGCTTTAAGATGGTGGCGTTGTGGTGGTTGTTGTGGCTACCATTGCTGTCATTGCTGTGGTTGCTGGTAAAGTAGTCACCGTAGTACTCCGGTTGCTTACTCTGCCTCGCGAGAAAGTGCTGCAGAGCCCCATATTCACACGAAGAGCTCTCTCTCACTTTCGATGTAGCCGCCCGCGTGCGCGCTGCTTGGACTGCCTGCCATGGCGCACGTCGGTGTCATCTCGATCCAGTGTGCTTCGCTGTGACACATGCTGGCTAGAAAGGGCACGGATGGCTGCGTCGCGCGCTGTATCAAGTTGAATCCAGGGCTGACGGGGCTGCGACACTTCGCGCTGCCTGATCCAGCCATCCTAGCTGTTGATAAGCTCATCAACATGATGGCCACGCTCTTCAGCTCTGAAGTTGGCTTCGTGTCTCACATGTGGTAATTTGTCCACATCTGATGAAGCAGGTGGGTATCGCTCTCTCACTCTCTGTTGTTCACCCTCTGTATATGCTCACCACACCGCTTGCGTGCGTGGGCTCGCAGCTCACGTGGTTATAACAACCCGAGCTCGTTCAGTCTGCAAAGAGCGTAAGTGGTTGCTGCTGCTGCTGATCGGACTTGCGCTGCTGCTCCAGACACCGTGAAAGTTGTCTTCCGGTGCTACTGCGAGCTGACGCTTGAGCAGCCGCCCAAAGTACACACTCGGAGCAGCCCCAAACACGAACGCGAGGATGGCCACGAGGAACGTGAGCGCGCTGATCACAGGGTACCCTTTCACTTCCAGCAGCTCCCAGACGCCGAACACTAGGTAGCCCGCAGTGAAGAGCACGAGCACGATGCGATTGATTTGAATGAGCTTCGAGTAGCCCGCGTAGAGCCTGCCGCTGCCGATGAGCGTCGCGACTGCGAAGATAAAGTGGAAATCGAGCACGAGCATCTCGAGAGACACCATCTTGCGCGCCTCGTAGCCTTGAAAGCACGGCCGTTGTAGCACGAGCACGTCGATGATAACGCAGTAGACCGCGAGCAGAAGGTTGAAGACCGCGAGTCAGCTGCGCAAGAACGACAGGTTGGTCACGAACGCCATCGCGCACAGAAGGCAAACGTAGAATCTCCTTGTGTGGTGCTGTTGCTCAAAATGATGTGTGCTCGTGAACCGAAACGCTGCATCAAGCGCGCTGCTCGCCATGGCCAGCCATAAAGATCCTCTTCACGCGCCTCGCTGCAATCGTTTCGCTCTTCCAGAGCTAAATAAAGCAGCGAAACGTGGTGAGTCAGGTTTAAAATAGATCTGAACCGAGCTTTCGGTTGTTGGATATTTTCAGCTCTTCCTCGACATGGCTACATTTTTGGATCTCAACCATGGTCTCATTTTGGAAAGAGTTCAGTGGGAAGCAGGTTGCCATCTATTCCCGTGGTGGTGGTGGTGCCTTCAGCAAGCTGAAGCTCTATTGCGCGCCATACGCGTCAGTCATTCTCTGAATTTCCCCCGCGTGCTCTTGAGCCATCACCTCCATTTACATCTAAGCCCCGCCACGCCCCACCATGCTGCAGGTTTTCATCAACGGGCCGCCCGGCGTGGGCAAAACCACGCTCTGCAAGCTCCTCTGCGCCGAGCTCGGGCTCGCGCCGGTATCCACGGGTGATCTGCTTAAGGAGAACATCTCACAGCGCACGGAGCTCGGCTGCATCGCCAAGCAGTGCATCGCTAGCAAAGCGCTCGTGCCGGACCACGTCGTAGTCGACATGGTCGCGGAGAGAGTGCTCGAGTGCAGTCTGCGCGACCAGGCCTGGGTGCTCGACGGCTTCCCACGCACCGTCGACCAGTGCTCGGCCCTGCGCCGCAAAATGATCTCTCCGACTGTCGTGATCATCTTGGAGCTCCCCGAGCGCGAGTGTACCAAGCGCATCACTGGGAGACGCTTTGACGGCGCGACGGGCAACATCTACCACTTGCCCAACGTCACGCCTCGCGATCCAGCAGTGCTCGCGAGAATCACTAAGCGAGGTGACGACACTTCGGAGAAGCTCCCGCCGCGCTTTGAAGCGTACCGCACGTACGGTGAGAAGACGAATGCGCTGTTCAGCGGCGTCTCGCATCGGATCGATGCGTCAGCGAGCCCAGAAGAGCTCTTGGAGGATGTGCTGGCGCTGCTGCACTCAATTCGTCCTGGCGGCGACAGCAGTAGCAGCAGTAGCAGTAGTAACAATATCAACGGTGTGATGACAGGAATGGCAATCCGAGGCAACCAGCCATCGCAGCAGCAGTCCTTCGGAATTTTGAATCCGCTTCCACCACCACGGTTGACGATCGCCCAGTGTCAACAGCAACAGCCAAAGAAGCAGATCGTGCCGCAGAAGATCGAAGAAGAAGAGGATGAAGACGACGGTGAAGACGCGCTAGACGACATGCAGGAATACAATTACGACTGCGACGACGACCACCAGCCAGCAGCAAAGAAGCAATCCCAAGAGCCGCACAGTGTCAGTCCGCACGCGAACCAAAAGAGAGCAGTGAGCGAATCTTCCACCAGCAGCAGCTCAGCAGCTTCGAACGTAAGCAACAACAACAACGAAGAGCTCCCTTCGTCCTCTGTCCCAGTAGTCGTTGCAGCCGCTAGTGCTCTCGTATCGTCACCCTCAGCAGCTACTCTTCTTCCCAGCAGTGGCATCGACATGGTCAAGTTCAAGGACATGCTGCTCGACGGCTTCGAGGTGTTCAAGCACGGCCGCCGAGGGAGTCCACACGCGCGCCTGATCTTCACGGACATGGACTTCAAGCGCATCTTCTGGCAGAAGGTGACCAAGGAGACCAGCGGCGGCCGCACGAAGAAAGCCAAGCTAGACCAGAGCCTCGTGCTCGCGGACGTCGTGCAGGTCGTGCGCGGCATGAAGACCGAGGTGCTCAAGCGCACGGGCGACGTCTCTAAGTACGAGCGGTATCTGTCGCTGGTGGCCGACGACCGCACGCTCGACATGGAGCTGCCGACTGACGCGACCTGCGACTTTCTGCTGCGCGGCTTCGACGTGCTGCTCCATGGCGGCGGTCGGTAGAATGATAGCAATGTTCAGACGAAAAGCTATGAGCTTCATAGCACTACTCACTTGGGAAGTTTGTATTTAAACAAATAAAGGCAAAAGGCAGCCCGTTGTCCACATTTTTCACTGGTTGATTTGTTGGCAGGGTGGCAAACTTCCGACTGGCTAATGATTGGCTATTGCTTTAGTTCAAGCCGTTGGTAAAGCGCAGGTATTCCTTACCAGATGGAAGCGACTTGACCTCAACGTCCGGGAAGAGCGACGTGGCTTCGTCCACCGAGATGTTGGCGGCGACGCACACCGGTTCGCCCTTCTTCCAGTTCGCCGGCGTCGCGACCTTGTGCTTGGACGACAACTGCAGCGAGTCGAGCACGCGCAGGATCTCGACAAAGTTGCGGCCCGTGCTCGCCGGGTACGTGATGGTCAGGCGGATCTTCACCTCCGGGTCGAGCACGAAGAGCGTACGCACCGTGAGCGGCAGACCGGCCTTGTCCAGGTCGTCCTGCGAGAGCATGCCGAGCTCCGCGGCGATCGTGCGCTTCTCGTCCGCGATGATCGGGTAGTTGATCGTCTCCTTCGAGTACTCCTCAATGTCGGCGATCCACTTCTTGTGCGACTCGACGTTGTTGCACGAGAGCCCCAGGAGCTTGACGTTGCGCTCCTTGAAGATGCCGGCGTTGTCGAGACGCGCGACCTCGCCCAGCTCCGTGGTGCAGATCGGCGTGAAGTCGTCCGGGTGCGAAAAGAGCAGCCCCCAGGAGCCCTTAAAGTAGCTCAGCAGCGAGCTGTTCGTGCCGTCGCTGGCCGAGAAAGGCAGGTCCGGGAGCTGGTCGAGGAGGGTGATACCCTTGACGTTGCGGGTCGCGACGGCCATCGTAGATGATGGAGGGAGGCTTGAGGCTTGGTGGAGAGAAGCGAGGCTTGTGCAGGAGCGTGCGCTTTGCGAAGTGAGAGAGCGAATGCGAGCGAGAGGCACGCGCGCGTGGGTTAAGAAGGTGGCGGTGGTGCGAGGAGCGAATCCGAATGGTGAGCGATGCGATGGCTTGCGGGGCCAGTGGCTTCAACCAGAGCTTTTTGGCTTTGGCCCGTTGAGCTTCGGTGGAACAATTCGATTAGCTGCCTTTTATAATAGGCTTTTGGATTTCATGATATATTATTGTTTGTAAAAAGTATATAAGCCTATATATTTATATTATATAGATTGTAGAGGTTTAGAACATTATCATGAGATAAAAAATGGATGGGCGACTCGGTTGTACCTACCGAGCACATTCCTATTAAGATCATTGTCGATCATTTGTCCCACTCGGATTGGCTGAAAAATAAAACATTATAGCCAATCACAAACACTGATTCACCACCCAAAGCGTGACTCTTCAAGGTCGCATCAACCCATTTGCCAAACTCGAAGCATGGTGCCACCACGCTCATGCTGTACATGTGTGAGACTCTCAAGACTCTAGAGTTCTCCGCCCTGCTTTGCCGACGTTGCAGGAGCATCCTCGTGCCGCGCAGCTGGCGTTCGAATTTTACATGTATTGCACGATGAGGTTGTTTGCGCCATTTACAACCCCAGAGTTCAGAGTTCACACTGCGGGTTGTGTGGTGCTTGACACGCACCACTTGGTTTTGACAAACAGAGTGGGTGTTTCTGTCAGCAGTGCCTCAACTGTTGGAATTTGATGTGTGGTATGGTCTGCTACGCCATGATACGTCTGACAACTCGGAGCCCACAGCACGGCACGATTCTGTCTTCGGCCAAGTGTGCTGTTGAGCCACTCCGAGCTTTGTGTATGTAAAGCTAGCGTCTGCATAGAGATTTTGAATAGATCAAGTGCGTCTGAAGCCACCCACGACTGAATCCACATAGGATGGATGGATGGATGGAGCCTTGCTGCTCGGCATCGAAAGAGTAGCTAGTTCAGTCAAGAGCGGTCAGTGGTCTGTGTGCAAATTCTTGTATTCCGTACCAATCCGCGCCACCATCGCTTGCATTTGAACGCCAACGTGTGAACCTTCAACACAGACTGCCGCTTGGATTTGCTCAGGGTTCAGAGTCAGATCCCAGCATCAGATTCAAATTCGAGCCTCAGATTCAGGTCTCTCTCATTTTATATCGCGGAACTGCCAGAAAGATTCTTCAAATAAGACTGTATGGTCGTTTACTTCTTTCGCCTACACTTCTCCTGCATGCTCTCTATTATTTGCGTGTCCCTTTTCACCGTCGTTCGTTTGCGCTGGAATTGCAAAACGTCCATTCGAGAAAAGCAGCGAGCGCCATCGCAACGCAGCGCCGTCCTCACCTCCTTCGTCTCATTCCGTTCGCTCCCAGCAACAACACCAACACCAGCACGTCACTACCATTACCACCACCACTGCCATGGCCTCCACAGTACAGCAGGACGACGTGAGCGCGATGCTCGGCGTCGCGATTGCCGCGGCGAAGCGCGCCGGCGCGCACATGAAGACTCACCTGAGCTCGGCGCGCGTGGAGAAGACCAAGTCGAACAAGGATGACCTCGTGACTGTGGTGGACAAGCAGTGTCAGGACTTGGTCTTCCAGACCATCCAGGAGTCGTTCCCGACCCACGAATTCCTCGGCGAGGAGAACGTGCAGCCCGGCAGCGAGGCGTCCGCGCAGGCGCTGCAGGAGCTCGTGAGCAAAGAGTGGCTCTGGATCGTCGACCCGATCGACGGCACGACCAACTTTGTGCACAAGCGACCGGCGAGCGTGGTCTCGGTCGCATGCGCGCACAAAGGTGATGTCGTGGTTGGCGTGATCTATGACCCGTACCGCGACGAGATCTTCACAGCGCAGAAGAGCCACGGCGCGTTCTGCAATGGTAACCCGGTGCATGTGAGCGCGGAGGAGACGTTCTCGGAAGCGCTTATCGGCTTTGGCATTGGCACGAAGGACAGCGTGCGCTTGCCGATGCTCGACTGCGTGCGCGAGTTCTCGGCGAAGTGCAGAGGACTGCGTCTGCAAGGCGCGGCGGCGCTGGAGCTCGCGTGGACCTGCTGCGGTCGCCAAACGGTACGTGCAATACCCATTTGTCACTGCTGGTGTCGATTGTAATTGCTAATGCGTATCCATGATCGCTATTGTGTATCTGTCGTTGCAGGGCTTTTACGAATTGGACCTGAACTCGTGGGATGTCGCGGCGGGCGCTCTGCTCGTGAAAGAAGCCGGTGGTGAAGTCTCGGACAGCGAGGGCAAGCCGTTCTCGCTCAGTACGCGCCACATCGTGGTCTCGAACGGCGTGAACGACATCCACAAGACGCTGATAGAGCTCATCGCCAAGGCCGACGCCGCCAACGTGCGCAAGTGAAAGCTATTATAGCAGATCGATCACCAAACCAATAGCAACAGTCTTTCTATTGAGAAAAACAACGAGAAAATAGACAAACAGAGAGCGCAGGTGTGCAGGTGCAGGATGCTTGCAGTTCGCGAGCAAGAAGAGCCATTCGTTCATTCGTTCGTCCATCCATTCAGTTCCCACGCGCTGTTGACGAAAGGCATCGTGTCCAATCACCACGTGCCGAGTCATTTTGAACCTTTGACGCATTTGCTATCTTTGTCAGCAAGTAACTGATGTGGTTTGAGCAATCACTAAGCTGACGTGTCACTATTAGATAGCTAAGTAGCTTTATCAGCTTAAATCTTTAATATGAGATCTGAATCACCATGTTATCCAATTAAATGGCACATTAAATCACCAGCAGAACCTTTAGAATTATATACCTCCATTAAAAGATAGACATTATTATCATTTTAGAAGGGTATTGCATTAGTTCAGTTGTTTTTTTCGCGCTTTTGAGGGAGAGCGCTAAACGTGGCTGTTTGACTAACTGACCGTGAGCGCATTAACGTTATTGGGGGATAGCGCGTGAAGCGAGTGATCATGGCGTCCGTCGAGCCGTCCGCGACGCCTGCATCGGCAAGCGCCAACACGTGGTTCTTTATGTGCGGACCGCTGGCGGTCAATGTATTCGTCTTCGGGCTCGCGTGGAACCTACATGTGTTCAAGAAGCACGAGTTCGCGATCGACAAGGTGCTGGACATGCGGCGCGATGAGATCCCCACGCCCACGGGCGTCGCGCTCTTCGGGCTCCTGCTCACAGTCATCCAGATGACGATCTTCGGCGTCGAGGCGGCGCGCCGCGGAGACTCATTCGGCGTCGATGAGGTGCGCATGGAGCTGCTGCTACTGCTCTACTGCACGTGCGGCGCGATGCTCATGCTCTGCCCCTTCGACGTGCTGCATCTCAAGTGCCGCCTTTTCGTTCTGCGACGCATTGGTAAGGAGGGCTAGTACGATAGGTATCTGTATGTGGGGCTATTAATTGTGTGGTCACTAATGGGATATGTGTTTGTTGTGTAGGACGCTGTCTGTGGCCGTTCCAGTACTTCTCGCTGCAGCTGCCGGCGCACCCGACGCCGTTCATCGAGGTGTTCCTCGCGGACGGGCTCACGTCGCTCTCCAAGTTCATCCAGGACTCGGCGGTCGCGATGCTGCTGCTCTCAATCTCGTTCACGCAGGACGTGGACGACATGCGCACGTCCTACGTCACCAAGATGAAGCAGTCGCCCTTCCCGTACCTTGCCGCCAGCGCGCCATACATGTACGTTTGTTTGTGTATTGGACCTTGAGGATCGAAAATGTTTGGACAAATGAATGGAAGACTAACCTTGTATTATCTATCGATCACTACAGTATCCGCGCCACGCAGTGCCTCATCTCGTTCCAGCGCACGTCGAGCGTGAACGACCGGTACCTGCACCTACTCAATACGATCAAGTACTGCTCGAGTCTGTTGGTGATCTCGGTCGGCGCGTACCCGCAGATCATGGGCCAGGCGTCGTCGCACAAGAGCAGCTTCTTTCTGCTGTGCGCAGTGTTCAACTCGATGTACTCGTTCCTCTGGGACGTGATCATGGACTGGGGGCTCGGCCAGCCGAACCTGCCCAAGCGCGTCAAGTTCCTGCGCCACCAGCTGCTCTACCGCCCGCGCAAGCTCTACTACGTGGTGATTGTCGTGGACTTTGGGTTGCGCATCCTCTGGGTCACCAAGTGGTGGGGCTGGACGCACTACGGCGTGGACTTCAAGCTCATCTCACAGGTCGCCGAGGTGCTGCGCCGCGTGATCTGGAACTGCCTGCGCGTTGAGTGGCAGTGCATCAAGCTCGAGATCCTCGGCAGCAAGAAGCTCTCGGAGGACAGTATGGAGCTCGAGCAGAGCCTCGAGAACATGCCGCTCATGGACGAAGATACCAGTGGCGAGAGCGGGGAGAGCGACGACGAGAAGCGAAGCGGCAGTGGCAGCATTAACGGTGGAGGTCGAGGAGTAGGAGCAGGAGCAGGAGCAGGAGCAGGGGGCGACGACAAGAAGAACGAGAGCGACAACCACAGCCAGCAGAAGGACTTGGGAGTGACAGTGGCGACGACGCACCACCGCAAAGGCACGAGTCCGAACCCGAGCTTTGAAGGTGAGGAGGAGGCTATGGGGCTGCTCTCGAGCGACCAGGTCTGACTGGGTGTGTGTGCTGCCAAGGAACTATCAAACAAGCAAGGCAGAACGTATCCATAGAAAACTAGGTATATCAATCAATCCATCCATCCGCCGCTGCGTCCTCACTTCCGTATATCTTCTCGATCATCGTACCAACAGCGATCATATCCACGCGTGGGTCTAATTAGTGCACGTCAGCGCTCTCGACGCACTTCTTGAGCGGCGAGAGCGCGGGACGCAGCTCGCGAGCGAGCGCCTGCAGCGCGCCGACGTGCGCCGAGTTGGACGCCACGAGCGTGATCACAAGCGGCGAGTCGTTGATGTGGATGAGCACGACATTGGCGAAGAACGACGTCACGGTCTGCACGGCGCCGAACTTGAGCTTGCCGACCTGCTCTGCAGCCCCCGCGAAGACCGTCGGGAGCACCGTCTCCGCGTAGTCGTAGGCGAGCGTGGTCTTCTCTTCATCCGCTAGCACTATATCGTGATATTCGAGTAGACGCAGTGCTTAGCGTGCCATCATGCAATGTGTGTGTGACGTGTGTTCTAGGACAACAAGCGCATTTACCTTTGAGAAGTGGGACGCCTTCGGAGGTGCACACGAGGATCGCTTCCAGTGCCTCAAATCTGCTGACGCACATACACAAATTACGTCGGCGATCTATTAGTGAACACACGGCAGCAGCTGCGGCATATTGATACTGTAAATATGAGAGAGAATGCTGTCATGACGCACCTGTCCAGCACCGTGTTGAGCTGCTCAATCAGCACTGGGCTCTGCATGGGAAAATACAAGAGGCACCAGGCAGACGCAAGGGAGAACAGAGAGCGAAAGTGACGTCAGTTGTGTTATGAGCACAGGCGTAGACACAGAGAACGTAAGCGCTCTATGTATGAACGAATCAACGGCACGCACCAATTCCGCTGCGCCTGCCAACATCTTCGCGTTCTTCCTGTTCTTGTTGTGTTGAGCTTGCCTTGGCTTGTTTTATCATGGGCGCAAGAGTGAGAATGCGGAAACTAGGGTCTTGTATTCGAGAGAAAACGGTACGACTGTCTACTGTGATTGAGCTGCTTTGCTTGCTGCATGGATATGAGAGCAATCGCATCAGGGCATGGCGCCAAGCTGAGCTCTTGGCGGCGACACTACTAATAAAGACACAATGGTTCTGGCGAGCAGACTGCTTGGTATACGAGTGTTTCTATTGATTGTTGTTGCTGTATCTCTCTCTTGCATGTACAAATGCGGGCTGTGAGTCCACTACCGTTGTCCACCTGTGCTCCTCTGCTGCGATCACACACGTCCGCTGCTTACATCTGGCGGAGCGCCTCTTCCTCTTCGTGCTCCAGTCGCATGGCTTCCTTGATTGCTCGCGACTCGGCTTCGATCCACTCGTTCTCAATGTCGTTGTACTCCTCAGGCGGCGCAAACTCGATGCCGCGCATCTTGGCGAACTTGTCGAGGAAGCGGTGCGCCTCGACCTTGTCGTACTTCTCCATGAGCATCGCGTACGCGTCCTGCTCCGGCACACCGTGCTCGATGAGCGTGAGCTGCTCGTCGGCGAACTCGTACGCGGTCTCGCCGTCCACGAGGCCCTTGCGCTGTTTCATATATAACTCGGCGAGGCGGTCCTGTGGGAATGTGATGATCGGCAGCTTGTCGCGGTCCTGGCGCGGGATCGGCGGCGGCGGGTAGCGGTCCACGAGCGACACCCAGGACGGGCGACGCATGCCACCGTTGCGCGACAGGCCCTTCACCTGGCGGATGATGTCCACCGACGCTTTCCGTGCACGGCCCATGGTCAACGTCAACGAGCTGCTGGTGCTGCTTTCAGCGTTATTGCGATGCTGCTGCCTGCGGCTTGAGCGAGTGGAGGAGGCGGGTGAGCGAGCGAACCGCACGAAAAATGAATTGATTGGTGAATGCGGGCAATTCAGTCCGACCAGCAAATGAATTGCACTAGAAGATGCACACCCGCAATTCATTTGCACATAACTTTATCAAATTATTAATTTAGTGATTTTGTTGTAGCATTATGAAATTATTTGCTCTTGTTAGTACTGAAGAAAAATATTATATTATCGAATATAGATATTTGGACAGAATGAAATTGAAGAGGGACCCTGAAGATGACCTTTGACAGATCTGTTCGTATCGTATCTGTCGTCGATGGAGACTTCGGATCTCCTGTCCATTGGGGTTGCAAGACAAAGTTCATCCTGTTCATTTGCGGCTCAGATCACAAAGTTCACAACCAACCCGAATAATGACGAACGTTGGTGAAGTGAAATGTATTTGCTGACTGACTCCAGCAACGTTGCTGTTTTACTCCATCAGGTTCCTCACTTTGTGTGGAAGATCAAATCTGCGTACTGGGCATCTTGAGGAAATCTACGAGCGTGGTCATATGATGAAAACTCACTCCATTTCTTGGCAACAGACTAATCGATCACGTAGTATGACCTCCTATTACAATAGAGTCGTATTTCTTCTTTTTCACATGGGTGCTTGCCCACGTCAGGATAAATGAACACAATCAATTAAGCATTGTGACTACGATTCACCCTTCCCACTGCGTTCTGATTGCCTTCCTGGACGATTGCATAACCTTTGAGCCTCCCCCTTGTGTCGCTTCTCCCATCATCCACCACATCGCCGATGAAATAGCTCGAAAGCTTGGAAGACTCAGCGCAGCGCATCCCGAAAGCTGATTGCAGAGCATAAGCTTGACTCAATGAGCATGTTGTAATATCCCTCGTGATCGGAGTGATCGTGATCCACAAGCACGTCGGACTGAGCGTTGTAGCAAAGTCGACGGCGGAGTTGGTGAAACAGCCGTCGTCAGTTGTGATGTTAATGAAACACCGCGGGTCGAGTAATACTTGGTCGCGCATTTGAGCAGCTCAAAGAACAACTGGATTCGTTTGCCAAGCGGAATCGCACACTCAATCAGGCTTATCACCGAAACGTCCGCGAACACCTTGACGTATCCAAAGCAAGCGCGCATTGTGTCCATTTCGGTGAAGATTCGTGCAGCTGGGGAATGGTGAGCACAAGCTTGCTGATGGCAGTGTCCAGATGGCGCTCGTCCCAGCCGGATTGAAGCTGGAGTTCAACTGGAAATCGATTTTGCTCAACTGGAGTTGGAGTGGTTTCGCTAATGCTGAATTCAGGGACATCGTCAACGCACACGCGTCGTTCAACAAGTTTCAGCGCCGAACGGTTGGGTCTCCAATTCTCATGGGTGTCAGCAAGGCTCAGAGCAAGCACAGCAGTGGCCATGCGCTTATAGGCTGAGCTGCACATACTGGTGTCTACAATTTCTTCGGCGCTGATCAAGCTGGGTAGGTGAGTCAGAATACGCTCGTCGTTGGTTTGTTTCACCCTGCTATGCTTTGTACGTGGGATATGAAGATCATCATCGCCACGTAAACTATGGTACGTACATCATCGTCGTTGCTGTCGTATTTCGCTGGTCATCACAGCTCCGCATCCGAATGCCGCTGCAGCTGGATGGAATGCCACTCGCCGCCCCTCGTCTGTGCCCGATTCGCAGTAAGAAACCACCGCGACGCTTCATGCCTTGGTACACTACAGACAGAATCGCTCCATGAAGCGAGATGCGTGGCCGCCGTCTTACCAACCATCTGCAATTCACCGCTATCTCCCAAAAAAATCCGCTCCATGCACACTGCGTGCATACAGTGGCTCCACATCGTGAGCTGGTGTGTCAGCAAAGGGAGTGTTGGATCGTAGGCAGCGTTTTCTTGCACAACGAGGTCACGATGGCGATAGCGATGCTCTTGACGGACGCGTCGTCTGTAAAGCTCACCGAGAATCTGCTTGTTGTCGAGCGAGCCGTTAATCACCGAATAAATCTATGACAGCAACGTGAAAGACATGCAGATAGGAACCAGCATCCATCGCCACGATATCGACTAGTATCAACGACCACGCAAGGCAAAACCTACGTTGCGATTTTCGAGCTCTTCATGCAGTATCCTCTTCTGCATATTCGCTGGCTCGTACATCGTGACCGCAGGAAATGGTTGTCCATAGATACTGCTTTAGTGCAACACGGTTGATAGGAGCTGGATGGGTGGAGCCGTCTAATGATTTAAAGATGATGCTCGAGCGCTCACGAGGACTTGATTGTCCGCTTTGTTGCATCCATCGAGTATCAGTTCAATCTTCACTGAAGCCCAGTCAAAGCACTTTGTTCGCCAACCGACGAAAGCAAAAGCTTCTCCCACCGCACCAACGTTCGCTGCCTTCTGCCTTCTGAACTCGCTGTGACCGCTTCGCCGCCTTGACTGAATGTCTTCGACTCCCAATTTGTAATCGCTCCAGTGGTTCTGCTCTTCGAGCAGACTCAACTCGCCATGTTGAACACTCTGCGCACCACCAGATCTTCTCATCGCTTTCTCGGACACCCATAGGCAGCAGTGCACCCGCTTGCTGCTGCCAACTCGTCCGGTAACGAGGACGCTTCTTTCACTTGTGTGACCGCCATCTTCTTTTCGACGCTTGAGCGTGACGGTTGCTCTGGGTTTCAGCTTGGATCTTCGTGTTGGCGTCTCTGCAATTGTGCAAATCTCGATATCAGCACAGCGAGAGAAACGCAAACTCTCACGTTTTTCAGACAGGAGAGCATGTTAGCTCGCACGCTTTAGGAGATTCGCCAGCACACACTTCTCAATTGTCCAACGTCAGAGATGGCACGGTGTCGTACCTCCGTAATACCCGTCGTCAGGAAGAAGAAGAGCTGTCGAGACCTGCGCTTGAAATCGAGAGTGCAGCGCGCACAACACGAGCTTTTGTTTCAGCTCGTAGCCAATGATGAGTTCACGTACAGTCCTGCAGCAAGGCGAATTAGCGAAGCAACGCTGATTGTCTGACACGTAGGTAGACGTCAAATTCGAGGTGCCATACACTCTGCTTGATATGGCGACTGCGCGTGACTCTTTCTCTACACGATGCTGCTGTCTTTTTCCATGCGACAGCAGGGTACCCGTCCACGAAGCATACTGCACCACTTGTCAGCCGAAAACACGCCACGGACTCTTGCATCGCACTCTCGAACCCAGAGCACAGCAGCGACCGCTCGAACCTCCGCATCAGGATTGTACGTAAATTTGTGCATGTGCGGCGCAATTGACGAAAGGAAAGCAGACGTACACCGAGCAAGCCATGCTCTGTTTTGGCGTGCCACTTAACCACTGTTGGTCAGTATCAAGTGATTCATATAAACGCCATAAGCTCACATCCGTCGCCATCCTCGCAAGCTCCCGCAAAGCGCCAATGTTCGATGCCTTTTGGACTCGCTGTAATTTCTTCGTCATCTATGCCGAATGCACTTGTCTCCAAATCAGCGCCGCGTTGGTTGCTCTGCTCTGCCAGCGGACTCAGTCAACTCTCCATACTGTAGACCCAGCGCGTCAGAACGCCATATCGTCTTCTCACCGGTTTCTCGGCCATTTGTAACCACCAGCAGCGCTGCACACCTGCGACCGAGTTTTCGTCGTTAATCAGCAACGATGACTTGGTGGATCCATTTGCTTGAGTTGAACCCCATACCTAGTGTCTCGAGATGTCCAATGTTTCCGCATTCTTCAGACAGGGGAGCGTGTTTTTGACTCGCACCACAAAGGAAATTGTTCACCATGTTCCTTCTCGATTGTGCTTGAGCAGAGAGAGCTCGGCGCGAGACTCTCGTAACACTTGACGCCTAGGAAAAGAAAAACCGGCGATGCCTGCGCTTGAAAATGGGACTGCAGCGAGCTCCAGACGAGTCCTCATTTCACCTAGTAGCCAGCGACGAGTCTGTGCCTGATTCTGTCTGCAGGAAGACAAGCAAAGTGAAGAGACACTGGTTGACTGGGACGTAGATATACGCGGCAACTAGGAGGTGATACACGCACTCTGCTCGGAACGATGGCCACACGCAATTCTCGCTCAGCACAACGCCACTCTTCTTCTCCCGTACCCATTTACGGAGTACAAGAAGAGAGCACTACTTGTCAGGCAAAAGCATGCGAGACGCGCTTGTATTTCACCTCTGGACCTAAAGCACAGCAGCGATCACTTGAAGTTGCAGTCTCACCAATAACGCTGGACAAACTGGTCGCGTTGTTGACATGCGCGGCACGACTGGCGACAGGAAACCCAGGAATGTGATGAGCAGAGTCGCCCCCCGTCGTAGTGCGAACCGTG
Organism: Pythium sp. MPC-2022a; assembly: GCA_038050625.1. Lineage (NCBI taxonomy): Eukaryota > Oomycota > Peronosporomycetes > Pythiales > Pythiaceae > Pythium > Pythium sp. MPC-2022a. The sequence continues at coordinate 40,821 of JALBZB010000019.1, forward strand.
TAACCGCTGCCGACCACCATTAACGCTTCATATAGTCGTCACCAGCTCTCCCATTCGCCACCGCATACTCACACAGCCGTTGTCTCGTCATCTTCCCACTCCAATTTGGACTACAATTTGGCGTCCAACTGGCGATACTCAGATCTGGGTCAAGTATTATCTTTGGACTCAGATATCTGATACATGCTCAAATCTCTATTTCAGCCAATCAGTGTCCTTTATCGTTGACTGGACAGCAGCGGGTATCAATCGTGGCCACAATAATGGGAATTGGAAGGGGAGCTTTTCCCCGCAGCACTTCAGTTTTTGTAGCGAAACAACAACAGGAAAAATGGCTGACACCAACATCTACCTCCGCGGCACGCTCGACGGCCACAACGGCAAGGCCGTGACCGCCATCGCCACCACCCGCGAGAACCCAAACCTGCTCCTGACCGCCTCGCGCGACAAGTCGCTCCTCGTGTGGCAGCTCACCCACGACGGTGAGTCGTACGGCTACGCTCGTCGTCGTCTGACCGGCCACTCGCACTTCGTCGAGGACGTCGTGATCTCGTCGGACGGCCAGTTCGCGCTCTCGGGCTCGTGGGACGGCACCCTTCGTCTTTGGGACCTCAACACGGGTATCACCACCCGTCGCTTCGTCGGACACACCAAGGATGTGCTCTCGGTCGCCTTCAGCGCTGACAACCGTCAGATCGTGTCGGGCTCGCGTGACAAGACCATCAAGCTGTGGAACACCCTCGGTGAGTGCAAGTACACCATCACCGAGGAGGGCCACACCGAGTGGGTGTCGTGCGTGCGTTTCTCGCCATCGACCGCGAACCCATTGATCGTGTCGGCTGGTTGGGACAAGGTCGTGAAGATCTGGAACCTCGCTAACTGCAAGCTTCGCACGAACCTGTTCGGCCACCAGGGCTACCTGAACTCGGTCACCGTGTCGCCAGATGGATCCATCTGCGCTTCGGGTGGCAAGGACGGCACCGCCAACCTGTGGGACCTGAACGAAGGCAAGCGCCTCTACTCGCTCGTCGCCGGCGACGTCATCCACGCGCTCGTGTTCTCGCCAAACCGCTACTGGTTGTGCGCGGCCACGACCTCGGGCATCAAGATCTGGGACTTGGAGTCGAAGATCGTCGTGCACGAGCTTGTGCCAGAGGATGTTGAGATCCCTAAGGGCAAGTACGCCCAGGTTGCGCACCCAGTGTCGCTCGCCTGGTCGGCCGATGGCTCGGTGCTCTTCGCCGGTTACACCGACGGTGCCGTCCGTGTCTGGGCCGTCGGTAACTAAGCGTCTGCTTAGTACCTTCGTACGAGTGCTGCTGTTGTCGTCGTAGCTCAGCTCAATTAGGTTGATGATACTCGAGTCAGGAAGTGTTTGCAAATTGCTGCTAATATGAACTCACTGGAGTATTCGCTACAGTCAAACCAAACCCATTTGCTCTCTTTTTCTCTTTCTCCAGTGCTTGCTTAATCAAAACTTGACAATGCTGACCCTGCGTACTATTGGTATCACACGACTGTCATCATGTTCAACATTGAGAAGTGACCAAGTGATTGAGCCGACCGCGTGCTGATGCTCATCTGCTAACTAATCTAGGGAGAAGCCTGCACTTTGGATGAGTACCGGGCTACCCTGATCTTCACGTCGTCAATATCGTCACCATTGACGAACCTCCATAAGCTTCCATGAGCTCTCTTGTCTTTGCTTCTGATGCTCTTCGTTCGCGATATGTACCTGCTCAATTGAGCTCATCTGTGTACTTTGTCTTGATTCACATGGGTTTTGAAAAACGATCAAGTTCTACCTATCTGTCATGCATGCATCCTTGCTCGGCAGAGTGCTCATTACAGCACCCACTCCGTACTGTGGTGGGTTGTTTCGCAGACACTCAACGCCTCATCCTTTAGCAAGGCAATCTTGAATAAGAGTTTCTGAGCGCGAGTGGCGAAGAATCTTCTTTTTGACTTCACGTGTAGTGTTGACACGTTCGTCAACAGGTTGCCCAAGTGCTTTGTGGACTCACACGACAAATAGAGCATGACCGCCGGCTCACGTTCGCGAGGGCCACAATATTTCATAGAGTGACTAAAGAGCAGAAATGAACGAAAGAAGCCAAAGCCACTGGGAATTTGAGAGAGGAATCCCTGATGTCACATTGATCAGTAGTTTAGCTGACTTGCTGCTTACAGGGGGCCAATTCAACGACGTTTTCCATTTTGCAAGAGAAGTTTATGGCATCTACCGCTGCGACTTGGAGGAAGCCAAGCCGCCACAAGTGTCACCACCAACCCGCTAGCCTCTGCGCCATGGGAAACTGTTGCATCAGTAGCGCAAAGTAGTTCTCGTAGTTGTTCTTGCTGCAAAGAGCGAACATAATCTACTTGAGCTTCTTCTTAATACGAAGCTGTGGCGAGTGGCCGCACTTCTTCTTTCTGCAGTTGGTGGCACGTGGAGGAAGACGCGCGTAGCACACACGGCAGATCTTCTTCTCAGTGTTGGTCTTCTTGGCGAGCGCCGCGAGGGTTGGCTCGATGGCACCACCACGAAGGCGGAGCACCAAGTGGAGGGTCGATTCTGTTGGCGGGAAATCAAGAGACAAACAAGAAGACTGTGAGTAGAGCTGTTCGCGTATGGGACCTGATCACATAACACACATGCTAACGTACCCTTCTGGATGTTGTAGTCCGAGAGGGTGCGGCCGTCCTCCAGCTGCTTGCCAGCGAAAATCAGACGCTGCTGGTCTGGAGGGATTCCTTCCTTGTCCTGGATCTTAGTCTTGACATTGTCAATGCTGTCCGATGGCTCCACGTCGAGCGTGATGGTCTTGCCCGTAAGAGTCTTCACGAAGATCTGCATCTTTAACCTGGAGGATGCGAGCGCACACAACAGCAGCAACAGTTTCTGTAAGTTTCCCATACAAGACACTTTTACAGAGGTCTGATTGCCGCACGCCGTCGCCATGACGCCGTATTGCCACGCCACACAATCACCAGCAGCTGCCATTCCATCCTGTCATCGCCAGACGCTGCACTGCCTGCATCCAGGCTCCTGTCGATCGCCTTCAATCCTGTGCGCCACTGGTCGGCTTTCCGGATACACCAGGCACTAGATCAACAATGCTGATATCGCTGAACAGCACACGCCTCGTATTTGCTCAGAACGGGCTGCTGCTTGACGACACGTGCTGCGACGGCTCTGCTGCTGCTCCTGTCTGCGATGCGCCGACCGGAAGGATGGAATGGCTACCGCTGCTAGATTTTATTCGGCGCGATGGCGACGAGGCCAGCCCAGCCGCTACGCATACCGTAAGCAGGCCAGGCTAAGCACAGTTCATGCAACGTGCGCGACATGGATGGCTCCCCATGGGGTCCTACATACCTTGAGGCTCTTTACTCTCTCAAAATGCGTCTCTTTCCCCTTTGGTCGGCGGGCGGCGCTCACTGGTCCCGAACGCGGTTGTTTGGATGGCCCCACCAACCAATTCGCGCGACCATACAAAAACCCAGTCAAATTTTGCCTGTGTGTGACTGCAAGCCTCTTTCTACGGGCCACTCATTAGCAGCCCATTTTCAGCCAATGAACGCGCAGCGAGCCAAATGCTCTGCACACACCAAAAGCGGTCCCAATCTCGAACGGTTTACTTCGAGCCAAACGAAACCGGTTCACTTTTGTGAGCTTCTTGGTTTGGGCACAGATTAATTTGGGTTTTTCACGTGACACACTATGACGTGGACCACATAACAAGTTTTTTTGAAACGGCGCGTCACTCGACACTCGCTTGTCACCACTTCAGTTCGCTGTCACGCCTCATTTGGCCCGAGCCAAAACGAACCGTGAGATCGCTATTGCCGCGATTATGAAGGACTTGCGTCCAACTGTTGCCGAAGAGCTCTCTCTTACGAGCCGACCTTGTGTTTGTATAAGAAAGAGAGAGCTCATCTATCCACAGTATGGAATCTATCCAGAAGCCGGACAACTGACAAAGACTCAGGTTGTTGCTGTGTATTTGTGGTGTTGTTGTTGTTACTGCTGGAAATTTGTAACGTGAAGGGCATCTCCCCATGTGCGAGAGCGCGCGCATGGACCCTGCGAACAGAGCCATTCCTTCATTTCCAGCCTGCCTGTCATCCAACGGATTGATCGCTTTCGCACCAGCACAACAGCTCCATCCATCAAGCACCAGCATAAGTACAAGCGCGGGCGCTGCACCACCAAAGAGCTCTCGCGACCTCCGCGCGCCGCCCTCATTAACCAAACAACGTGTTTATTAGAGCAGCATTGGGGCCATTTGAGCAGGCTACTGTGTTTCCTGATATCGATCGGTCTACCTGTACACACGCAGTAGTCTCAGTTCTTCGATCTTCTTTGCGTTTCGTGGTTCGTGTCGTCATCGTCACCATTGTATCGGAGGAGGTGTCGGATCTGGATCGCACTGGTGAGACGGCGAGGTTCGTCAGGCGCGTCGACGTCGCAGTTCAACTCCTTCTGGTTTTGTGAATCCTCTTCCTTCGGTGCGGCTGCTTTTCTATACAAACTCAGACAAGCGGCTCGAGTCAACTCAAGCGGAGGAGGCAAATAAGAAGACGAGGCTGGCTGTCCGTCACTTTCCAATTCCACACCAGAAGTAGCAACAGTATCAGACTCACAGCAAACACGCAAGCATGATCCACCGACTGGTCGCAAGGCTCGACCTGCCGTCGTACCTGCCCAAGCCCGACGAGATCCTCGACGGTGTGCAGTGGCTGCGCGAGAACCCGGGGCTCGCGGCCGGCGTCATGGTTGGGCTCACGAGCTACTCGGTCGCCAAGTACTACCAGCTTGTGTCTCCGGGCGAAGGCGATGGAGCAGACCGAGAGGCAGAGGAGGAGGCGGTGACGCAAGAGGAGATTGCGCGCTCCATCTCCGCGATCCAGCTTGGGCTGCTCAAAGTGGGCTTGCACGGACCCGCGTCCTGCGACACAGTTGACAGCCTCGATTCGTCCACAGGGAGCGCATATGGGCTGCGGTCACGAGCGAGCAGCGTATTCAAACCACTGCCAGAGGTGCGTGTGAGTGAGCGAATGAAGCGAATACTTGGGGTCTCGAATATATCAACCAGGGCTCTAACTGCTCATGCTGATTTTTTTGCTACGCTGTCATGACAGGAGTCACATTTGGAAGAGCACGAAGCAGAGAAGTGCGGGTGCGCACCAGGTAGCCACGTGAATGAGGACGGGACACCGAAAGCGTGCTGCGATCCAGACTGGGGATGGTTCGTGCCCACGTCTCCGCGTCCGTAGGGGTACCACGTGAGACTGTTATCGCACGATACGCGTGTGTATGCCATGCGTTAGGCTCTCGTCTCTTTTTCTTAGAGCAAAGCACGACGCGAGAGTCTCGTGGTCCGTCCGCGCGTGCAGCATAATCAAGCGAGAAAAGCAGCGCAAAAGCCAACAGCTTCGTCAAACCACTCCACGGACTCGAGTGGCCGATATTTAACCAAAATGCATTCTCTATTAGTTTAATTAAAGTAACACCAGCGCTCTTTCTGCATACACTACATCTTGCAAGTTCATGTTGTTCCGCGTTGCGGTGGTCACACCATTCGCGACGGCCCCCACTCGCATCCATCTTGGAGCTCTCTGTCCATTATTCCTCACATCAAGATCTGCAACGTTTCGGCCGTGAGCAACAACAACGACACAAAGCCACGACGCACGATCTGAGTCTGATTCTGAGCTGAATAATCAGCGGATACTAAATAATATCTATCAGATGCGTCATCATGTTCCTAACACAAAGCTCAAGTGACGTGTGCTTATCGATTTGCCTCCAACTGACGCGCAGATAACAGAGACCTGCACATGTGGTCAACGTTTGTTTGGTCTGCAGCTTTGTGGTGCGTTTCCAGACAAAAGCAGCAGCAAGCAGCTCCAACGCATTAGCAGCGATGGCGTACTTCCGCATGGGGATGCGGTTCAAGCTCTCGCGCGCCGCGGCGCGTGCCATGGCACGCTCGGGCAACAAGCAGAACAATGCCATGAACATCGAGCGCATGATCGAGAACGCGAAGCACAGATTCGGCGGCTCGGTGCGTTTGCCTCTCTGTGCGCATTGCTTTCATTTGTTTATCGTCGATGTTAATCATTCGATCGATTGCGCTGCTTCTCTATAGATCGGTCGACCGCTAGCGGCGGCGCTCGCGAACATGGTGGACACGGGCGTGGTGTTCCACACAGCAGAGTACCTCTTCTTCAACGACGGAGAAGACGACGACGGCACGTACGTGACGATGATGCGAATAGCCGCTTGTGGTGCCCTTTGTTTGCATTGTTGCTGGGAAAAACTGACGACTGAATAGTTAATGGCCCTTGCTCTGTGTGGATTAGATAACGCTGACCATCACCGAATAAACCGACAGCCGCGTTCGTGATGGGAGGAAGACAAGAAGGCAAAGCAAGAAAACAAGAGAGAGAGAGAGAGCAAAGGCATGATGGCGTTGTGAGATTCACAACCATTTTAATTGTAGGAAAGCGGTCATCAGATGCAGTGGATGGCAGGCAACTAGGAAGGGACCAATGAGTAGATGCCATAGACAAAGAAGACCAGATGAGGGGCTCTTAAATAGACAGCGTGTATTCATTCATTTATCTTCAGAGTGTCCAAGAGCTATGATTGCGTCTTTGCTTCATCCATCATCGAGTTCCACCACATCAGCCATTTTTATCTTGATCTTTGTATGCCCGTCCACCCAAAATCCGTTTTTGAGAATGACACAAACACGAATTGCCATTTCCAATCTTGCAGACGAAAAGAAGACGCGCAGCAAGCACACGCAAGAAGCTCAAGCTCAAGTCATCGCTCAAACACCTCTACAACATTAACAGCAATTACAAGATGTCCTCCGCCACTGTCACCACCGCCCAGGTCACCGACGTCCCACAGGTGAGCGAGAACTTCCCGCGCGTCCCGGCGGGCTGCGAAAAGGTGTCCGAGTCGTTCTTCGCGTGCTTCTACGAGCATGGCAAGCAACCGAGCGGCGAGAAGCACGCCGACATGGGCGACCGTGCACTCGTGCAATGCAAGCAGTCGGTCGAGGCGTACAACGCGTGCGTGGACAAGGCCATGAGCGCGACGCCAAAGAAGCTCTTCCGAGTACCAGAGGCGTACCGCGTGCGCGACGAGTAAAAGAGAAAGAAACACACAAGCACAAGCAGCTCAAGTTGCCAGAAGCACAAGTGAAGTAAGAGGAATGAACGAGCGCCATTAGAGAAACACAGAGAAGTGTTGCGCATGACACTAGAAGAAGGCTTGCGGAAGCGCGACGTTGTAGACTGCACTTTGCGTAATGAAGCAGCATTTGCAATCCAAGCGAGAATCTATCTTTGTGGTGAGCAGATCTGGTGATGGCAAAGCAAGCAAGTGACTATGAGTGCGTGGAGTGACATGCGGTTTACGGCTTTTTTGAATAACATTTTTAAGCATTTTGGCGTTTATGGCTGGCTTCTGGTCGAGTGAGGAAGTCAAGGAAGAGAGAGACTCAAAGGATCGAACTACAAAGACGATTGCTCTTGCATTCTCTCTCTCTTGATCTGCTTCATGGTAAGGAAAAAAAGAGGACCCACGCGCGGTGCTTTGTTCACTTTGCTGCTGTACCTCTTTGTTCCTTCACCCCCATCATCTCGCTGGTTGATCAGCACACTCTCAAGAGGAACGGACGCGCGGCGTTTAACCCTGGGTGTCCTTCTCCCAGTCGTAGTTGGCGATTTCGTCATCGATCTCTTCGTGCACTTCTGGGTACATGGCGGCGATTTCGTCGACCGTGGTGTCCAATGTGGTGCGGGTCTCCTCCATCAAGCCGATCAGCTCCTGCAGCTCCACGATGCGCTTCTTGGAGTCATCCACCTTCTCGTTCAACTCGGCGAACTGTGCGTCATAGAAGTAACAAGACAACAATGTTAGTCACGATGCTCACAAGCTCATACCGTTACGCCTTGAAGCTCGATGCGAACCAAGAAACAACATCGATTAAAGACAAAGCGCAACGCACCAGCTGGTCGACGGTAGCGGCTTCGTTGACTTCCGAGGTCTCCAACTCCGCTGGGGTGATGGTTGGGAACACAATGTTCTTGTAGTTCTCCTACTCAGCCATACACAACAACAACACACACAGACACTAATAATGTTAATACGCTGATCACATTACATGCCATCGTCATAACGCAATAATGTTGCTTGGGAAAAGCGTCAAGAAGAGGGGACAAATAATAGCCTAGCGCTATGTCGCCTCTCCCTCTCCTTGAGCATTCCCCATACAAACACGACGCTCCGCATCTGCGCCATGCACACGTAGACACATTCGCATTTATATTTACGCACCTCGAGAGCGTTGACGAGGTCCTTGTTCTTGATGACCGAGCGGTAGTAGTCGAAGTCGATGGCTTCTGGCTCCTTAAGATACTCGCGGGCCTCGGCCTGGATCTCGCCGTGCACGTTGCGGAGCGAGTCGAGCGCGGCGCGCGCGCGAGGGTCGGTCAGCTTGTTGGAGATGGCCTCCCAGTCGGTGGCGCGCTGGGCGCGCACGGCGCGGCGCACGATCTGTTGGCGGAGCTTGAGCATGTTGGCAGGCAGGCGGCTCGTTGCGGAACGTAAATGGGGGCTGGCGGTGGGCTTTGTGGGGGCGGCGCTAGCTCTTCCTCGCCTTTGGTTTTCGAGAGCGGAGGGGGAATCCGCACGCGCTTTTGCCCTTGGGAAGAGATATTCCTGTGTAATGTTATATGCGATAGACAGGTTTTGGTAAATTTGGGGTTATTTCTTTCAAAAATAACCTGTGAGAGTCGATGGAAATGCTGAATTGAGAAGGTCGTCAATTCTTTTGAGGAAATGAATTGAGAGCGCTTTGATGAATTGACCTCAAATCGAATTTGAATTGAAAGCATTTTTCGACGGTGTTTTCCAGTTTGTTCATTAAAAAATTAAAAGCTCGGCTCCATAAAATTGACTCACGCCAAGGTTGCCGATCGATCAACTGCAGGTCTATTGCATCCATCACCAAGCGACAAGAAGACAAGCACCACCAGCACCAGACAGAAACACAGCAGCAGCAGTAGCAGCATGGAAGGAATGCGCCCGATGGAGACCGGCTGGGAGAAGATGAAGCGCCGCGTGGCGGAGGAGCCGCTCGTGCCGCTCGGCTGTCTGCTCACGGCGGGCGTGCTCGTCGGCGGCCTGCGCTCGTTCCAGCGCGCAGCAGACGCCAAGACCCAGCAGCGTTTCATGCGCGCGCGCGTGGTCGCACAAGGCGCGACGGTCGTCGTCATGGCGCTCGGATCCGTGCTCACGCTCAAGAAGAAGGAGTAGCTCTGGCAGCCAACAGCAGCACTTTTTGACACGGCAACCACCACCGACAGCCACCGACAGACGACGCACAGCAAACAAACAATCAAAACAGCTAAAATATATTCACTAACCCGACTGACGCCTTTGCAACAGTTGCCTTGCATTGTGGTACGAGTGCACGGCTGGCGATCGATCGCATGTCGATAGATTCTTTACATGAGGTTATCGCGAATGACCACCACAGGGTCGTCAAACTGCCTTTGCCAGTCAATTCACGCTTGACACACCACACACAATCGCATAGTTGAAGTGGAGTGGCGTACCAGCATTGCTCTATCACTCCATTCGGCTTTTATAAAAATGTTGGATTTGCTTTTTGTTAAAAAGACCAGACACGCTCTCCTCTCGGTACCAGTCTAAGCTACGCTAAGACGAACATGAAGAAGAGCAGAAATACGAATAAAATAGCGGAAACCTTTAATGCCAGCATTCTATTGTTTGACAGGCTCGAAAAGTACTTCAAGAGCTCGTTTTCCCCGGCGTTCACGTTCGCGAGCGTGTCGTCCACGTTGTCGTCGATCCTGCACAGCACAAACACAGAGATCACATCAAAGTCAGCACATCAGCAAACAAAGTCAACCAGAGTGCAGACAATGCTTTCCACTAAGCACGCACCTTCGCACGAGATCTTCCTGCTCGTGGAGAATGGTCGCGAGGCGACCAAACATCTGCCCGATGTCCACGATGTGGCTCTCGATCTGCGAGACCGCCTCGGCGCGCGACTCCGTGTAGTTCTGCTGCTCCGCGACGACCTGCTCCTGCGACATGGCCGAGATCAGCGGCATGATCTCGCTGCCGCCGTCCGAGCTCTGGATCCCGTCAGGTCGCGGCAGCGTGTATCCATTGCCGTTGAAGTTGTTGTTGCTGCTGCCATTGCCTGGACGACCGGAAGTAGAAGACGGTGGTGGCGGCGGCGGGCGGTTGTTCGCGAACGTCAGTGGCTTCCCTAACGCACTCGATGCCGTCTTGCCGTAGCGCGCGCGTCTATTCTGCTGGAGCTTCATGTTCTCTTGGCGGACCTCTAGAATGTCCTTGAAGCCCTTGGTCGTGACCATCAAGTTGGACTTCATCAGCGACACGATCGCGTCGGAATGCGTCGCTGCCTGTCGCGAGCCATTCGCGGATCGCTTACTATTAATGTATTCCTGCGCGCCATCCACACACGCGCACAACACACACACACATACAAAGCATGAGTAAACTGGCAGTCATTGCGAGGTGGGGAACACCAACGAAAGGAATTCCTCACCTGCAAGTTGTCTAATTGGGCGTTGATATCCGTGATGTCCTTCTTCACAAGCGCGGCGAGTTCGTTGATCGCTTCCGTCGGGTCGTTGAACATGTTGTTTTGTCGCACCACTGCTCGTCACACAGCCCATGACCATATTCACACAAAACAGCACTTGGAATGAGCATTTTCGAGTCTTTCTCCCTCTTTCCCCACACATATATGCACCCACAATAGACACACGAACAGGAGGGAACGTACGCTGCGTCAATTGCTGCAGCCGCTTGGACGCCTGGTACACTTCCTTCGAGATGTCCGACGCCGCCGCGTTGAACTGCACATTCTCCTGCACCGAGTTGTGGACTGCGCCGTGCTGCCTCTGTTCATGATAATAAATCACCACCATACACATCAACAGCAACAGGCGTCAGAGAGCCGTGTGTGAGTGAGAATCCCATCATTCCCTCTCGTTCTCTCGTTTCTCTCCCTTTGGCGTCTAATAGCAGGGGAAAGCGTCATGGAGAAGGCGAAAAGAGGGAGGACCAGCGCACCTGTGCTCCCGCGGCCGAGGGCTTGTGTCGCTGCTGCGCGAACTGCTGGCAGAGCCGCTGGAAGTCGCCCGTGCGGTTCTCCGCCATCTTTGCCTCGCTCGATATTCGATATTCGATATTCACGCACCGCGACGGTGTTCAGCTTTGAGCTCATGAAAAGCTTGGAGCTTGTCGGAAGTGTCGCATTGTGCGCCGTCCTCTCAGGGATCCACTAAGTGGCCGGTCGTCCACTTAGTGAACATCTGAGGATCTTTTTTCATAAAATTCCCTGAAAGTGGAACTTCCGCGATTACTTTTACAGTAAAATGGCTCGCCCCAATTCAAATAAGGATTGTATCGCAATTTGGGTATACAAATATGATATACACTATACTTATTTATGTTACTTTATTTTAGATTTGTATACTTAAGTATACATATTGACTCCAACGAGTGTATAGTTTCATTCTACAGAATTATATTTTGTTTTCAAGTTTCCAAATAAATAATGGCAGTCGCCTCAGATAGTGATGTCATTAAATAATCAATCAATGGAAGTTGTGCAACTAAAACGAAGAACTGTCATTCTTTGCATCACGAACCGCTGTCGGCTAGTTTCTAAAAACCATTCGAGGGCTCGTGTTCAAGATGTTCAGTAACAAAGTGCTCCAGAAGTGCTCGCCGGGAAGAGAAAAAAGCTTGATACGAAATAGCTAGCATGGACACATGCAAAAGAGCAGAACGGTTCTCTCACAACTCAATCCACGCAACCAGCAGCAGGCCGCACAACCGCACAATACCGTCCAGGGTTCACGCCAACGAGTGGTGCTACTCGTCCCATCCGGTGCTGAAGCGTCGTGGAGCGGAGTTGGTCATACTAGAGAAGTGGACCCACGTCTGCGCCGCGAACGCTGTCGGCATGGCCGAGTCCACCTTGAGCGAACGGCCAGATCGCGCATCGCTACTCGCCGACTCGCTCCAGCTCGGAGGCACTCCGTTCTGGCTCTAGCTCCGGCTCCGAGTGCTCAGACGCAAGCCCCAACACAAGCCAAAACACAGCCCAAGCCCCAGGCTCGGTTTCATCACCAGCAGGCGATGAAACGTTCGAGACGCTCTTCTGGGGGAGTCACGCCGGTCAACTGACCGTGTATGTGTCCACATTTCTGGCGCCGTGGCATCTATCTATATGTCAATACTACATGACAAACGTGAAGATAACAGACGCTATTATTAGTGTAAAGGTTAGAAATCCTAAGATCGATGTCTGTGTACTTGGAGATTCGGAACAGCTCTCTGGATGCGCTACTGCGAGAAGAGGAAGTAAGCTGTTGATAGCAGCAGGTGTAGTACTACATCAAACAGGCACAAGTAGCAGCTACATGCACCATAAATATTGCACCATCGACGCGGCGAAAGCATGCATGACTCATTTAATTTTAGTGAGCATGCGCCGAAGAACGCCGAGAACTTTGTTCTCAGCGTGAGCCAGACTGTGTTTAGGATTTATGCTTGAGTTTCTATACTGGTTTAAACTGTCGATTCCGTATTCTGTTGCGAAGAGTCCAAAAAACGAAGATTTGGCAGCTAAGTGTAGCAAATACGTGAAAAACAAAGATTTGGAGCCAACAGATGTGCTAATAATAATAAATACAGGAGGAAACTTCGTCGAAAATACGTTACTGCAGGCGGATCTCCTGGCTTGGACACGGCGACTGCTGTTGTTGTGGGTCTACTACGCCTTTCTGCGCATTCAGCAGTCGCATGATCACGGGGATGCCAGGTGGTGGCGCTGCTGGGTAAACCACTGGAAGTACACTGGCGCATTTTTTCTGTCAACCTCGTCAGTCTGTTGGGCATGCTCACTTGCAGCGCTATTTGCATCCGACTTGACCTTGGTAACTTGGTGGAAGACGCTGGCGTACTGGGACTTGCCCTGAACGCTCACGAAGAGCGCCACCGCGTTCTTCCAGGGCTGTACGCCGCTCATCTTGGAGAACAGTGGGTGTGGCTCGGACACATCCCCCTGCATGATCGTCTGCTTGCCCTTGGATCAAATCTGGTTGCCCAGCCAGCGCACGTGAAAGCTCTCGAGGCCGAGGTCCAGCTGCATACTCGACTCGCGCGGTTTTCACCACGGGGCAGGAGCGCTCAGGTCCACGACCAGAAGATCCAGGTCTTGGTATTGAGCTCCTCTGTGAGTCGACTTTTCGGACTTCATGAAATCCGAAGTGGCACTTTGAGAATCCTTTTCTCATAAACATTTGTATTCCAGGTTAGATAATATTCCTATCCAAGTAGAAGGTCGTTTTTTTATAAAAGAACGGCCATCTCATTGGGCAAGCTATATTGTTATTGGTGAGGTATTTTCCAGAGGGCAGACGAATTAGGCGCTGACCATTATTGTGCATTTCACCTTTTTTGGTGGGCGAGATCGAACAACAGCACCTCTATCGAAGGTGTGGGATAAATTCTTCCAAACAGCACCTCTCTCGAAATTCGTAGACTTCTTTGTTGAACGCTGTGTGGTCGAGATTCCTGCTTTTATTGGACTGCAAAAATTGTAGTTCACAAGCTACAACTTTTTCAGGTTGACCTAGAGCACGAAAACTTACAGTTACCTTTTCAACACAAGCATCCGAGGCACAACGCAGAGTCTGAAAGCTTTTGAACCAAGCAAGATGCTTGGTTACCCCCAGCGATAGATGTGGTGCCCAAGCGACCACGTGATCCTACAAAGAGAGAGCCTACCGGACGTGACCAACAGCGATTTTCAAGCAGCAAAGTAGTAGGTATCTATTCGCTGTTGACGTGTATGAAGTAGGCGGCGGAGAACTTTCACGGATCGAATTCGATAGCAAAAAGCCACCAAAGCACTGAAGATACGCCAATAACCTCAAACGTAAACAAACACTCATTTCATGAATTCTGTTCAGTATGCTTATGAGAAGCAGTACTTAGGACATGCGCCGATGATCAACATTACTCAGCACGCTGCTCGACCTGCACACCAACAGGCGCCTGCAACCCTCACAACACAACGGCCTGTTACTGCAACGCGGGAGACTTTCCCACAGGCGCGGAGCTGCCTGTATCTGCCTGTATCTGGAGGATTTCGGGAATAAACTTGATCGTTCATGCAAATGGCGGCCTGTATCAGCGACACGATTCCCAAGCAAGACAGCCCCAACGAGTCTGTGCGCCGAGTCAACCAGAAAGACAGCGTGCTGAAGTACTCATCAAGAGTGTGTGCTCTATGTTGATTAGTCGCGTGCCTCCTTCCGTCTCGGCCACTCGTTATCAAATCCAACCCGAGAGTTCTGTAGCCTTAGCTCTCGACCACCAGCGCAGGTTCTTGGCGAGTCGACCGTTCCTCTCGTTATCCACAAGCCGATCTCTGGATCTATCGTGAGTGGATTTTTCTCTCTCACTCTGATAACAGCGATAGACGCTGCGTGCCTGTGCAGTTGTCGCAGAGAGAAGGGAGAAAGCAAACCCGTTCAATCGATATACATTCAGCTGTTCGACGGTCCTCGAAGATCTCGTTTGGACACAAACAAAATGGCTGGTCCTAGGAAGAGCAGGAAGAGCAGGAGGAACGAGGAAGGAAAGGAAATCTACAACAGCCTCTTTTCATTCCCATAGGCTTTGTGAGCCGTACACCACATAGATCTCCTGAGAGACCGAAAGATCATGCAGGGTGGTGGAACCCACCAGTATACAATTGAAAGGACTTTGTCAAACGTGGTTTGACTGCCACTGTTGTTTGTGCCTCGCCATCAACTTTGCCTGATATGTGCGATTATTGGAAACACTCCAGTCGAGTGTCGTCACATGTGTAATGCCGACATAAATCATCGAGTCTCCACGATTAGACTCCAACTCCAGTGAGAGAGTAACTCGTCGTTCGAAAGAGAATTTGTTTGGCACTTGGACAACTCACGAAGGAGCAGAGTCCAAACATTCTTATTCTTCCGACCTTCTTCATCGAGTGCTACACACAGCACCCTTTATGGAAAGTATGCTCTGTACAGCGAGGTCCTTGGTGTTTGGCGCCTTCCTTCTTTCGTTTCACAGGTACCTTTGTCCCTCTCTGCTGTTTTGACGCAACCGCGTCAAATCGCAGTAAGTGATCTAAACTACACTCCACCTTTCTGTGATTGCATCTGCTTTTGCGGACGCACTGGAGCTTTTCGCAATGTTGTCATTCGTCCCGTTGTATTTTTGTGGTCGCACTGGAATGCCCGTTTTTGTGCATTGAATTGACACAACGTGACAGATTCGTACCGATTATGTGACTGATGTGCCGATTATGTATAAGAATGTTCTCGAGGCATTCCCAGAAATTTTTTAGAACCAATATTTTAGATCGTTGAAGTGATGAAAGGACACAGTCTAACTTAACTTCTTGGTTCCCAGCTGGCGCAGCGGAAACGCTTACTTGCACTTGTTTAGCAGGCCATTTCACACCGAACACAATCGGTTGGGTCGTCAAGGCGATTGAGGTGGCGGCGCGCGTGAGATATTTATTACTGCGGGCATCCATTCGGACGCGTATCTACACATATGACGGGTCCGTGATCCGCTCCGAGATGACACATGGCTAGTTCTTTGGTTTACCGTGTTTGGCATACAGACCCACTGAGAACGAAATTTTGTTGAGCTTCCAGAGTTTTTCCTGCTTGCTTCAGAAAATGAAGACGCGACAGATTGTACGATTGAGGGTCTGCACCTATCTATATATCCGTTCGTTCGTGCTTGACAAGGGCCTTCATGGTTCCGATCAACTATGTAATAGACAGGTCGGTCGTGTTGTGTACGCACGCTATGCTCTATGATCTGCTTGCGAGCAAGCCACTTCGTTCATACCCGTCCGTCCAACTCGACCAAAGAGGGAGAGCTGTCATCGAAATCAATCCCTGGATCGTCTTTGCAATGTCAAAGCCTGCGATCGCGTGAAAACACACAAAGCGAGAGAGAGAGAGGGGGGGATTCGTGAGTTGTCCATTCACTCAAGAAGCCCGAAGGCGTTGGTACGACCGCGACGGAGGACAGATGAGAAACACCACAAAGCTGCTGTATCTTCCAATTCACAGCACGCGTCACATTTGTTGAACTCCCATAATCAAGGCAAGCAAGTAGACATGCAATCCGTCCGACGAGAGAGGTGCATTTGCTGTTCTGTTGTTTGCCCAGTGCGTTGAACCACGATGATGGTGGTCCACCTCACGGCATGCGCGAGCTGATGAGGCTACCGCTGGGAGAGCCACTCTTCCCGCTCTCGGTCTCCCTATGCTTGGGTGAAAGTAGGACCTGCAAACCGGAGCTTAAAGCGTGGATTTTTGAGTCAGAAACTGGAGCTATTATTGTTTTTAACCCACAGCGACAATGTGACGGCAAACAACTAAAGTCCGCGCGCTCTTTCTCTGGTGTATTCACTGTCAGAAATTGAACCGAAATCCAGGACAGGACAGGGATTGGAGATCGGAGATCTGCCTATCATGTCAGCACCAGCAGACACAGAACATCGCAAAAATCTGTCTATGGTTCTAAATTATAAGGTTGTGCGAACTGGAATATAGATGCGAGGAGGGACTTGCTGGCGAAACGCGTTGCATTACGTCGCGACGTCTTCTGAATCGTTGCGGTAATAAACGCGTTGAGCAAGGGGCACATAAGAGGAGAGCTGAGAGCAGTAACTTTCTGAGCCCGTCCGGAGGGGTCACTTCATTCGTCGCCGCGTCTCCATTCAAGGGCAAAGCGCAGTCTTCATCCGATCTTGGCGATGCCTTGATTCTTCATTTTCAGCGATTAATAGCCTTGTATTGCGCTGCCCAATTGTCGCGATCGGGACGATGCCAATCAGCACGTGCTTCATCTGAATGGATACTGACGGTATCTCTAATCCCAAATTTCCATAGCGTGTGAACTCTCTCTCTCTCTTTCGAGGTGCCAGTCACACACAGATAGGTTCGCTTTAGCCAGTCAGCTCCTCCCTGTCACTGTTTTACAGTATGGACAAGCCGCTTTCACTTAGCAGCATTCTTGGTAATCTCAATCTTATACATGTAGCCCAGCCTAGCACCGCCGAGTGCCAACAAGCGCTGACAATTAACAATCGGTTTCTTCATGACTGACTCTGAAACCATTCGTCCATCCACCTGTTTTGGCAGCAGCAGCTGTCTCGCCCAGTACTATTTTCAGAACATTCCTGATGTCTCTCTGGCGCGGGTAGGGCTATTTCCCATTCGCAGCCAATGAGACTGAGGAGATTGCATACTCGGAAACCGCCAGTCGGGCAGAAAGGACAGGCTCCGCATACAAAGCTGACACAGAAAAACCGCCGCGTGCAGCGACGGGCCGCTCGCTCACGATCCGCACAACCATTCGACCAAACCAAACAGCGAACGACCAGGTCCCTCCCGGCAGCGCAACACAGAGCTCATTTCCACTTTTTCCGTCCAGGAAAAGTATCAACTCCCCCACGCGAGTACTCCGTACGAGCGAGCGCTTATTACCTAACTGCAGCCCACCAGCAGCAGTAGTACCCCGCCATCACCACCAGCGGCTATCAACCAACCCGACAACCACTGGTACTTACACTCCCGATCACCAGCAATCAACGCGGATTATATCTATCTATCGCAATCAATTATTATGGAGCTCGCCCACGACAGCGACGTTCCTGCCCCCGCGATCACCACGCCCCGCAGCCGCACCAGCAGTACCCAGGAGGAGCTCGTCGGTGCGATTACCCCGTCCACGGTGAACGGCATGATGGCTGCACCGCAGTGGTCCCAGCTCATGCCAGAGACAACCGACGTGCAGGAGAAAAAGCGCATTGGCACGACCTCGTCCGGATCGTCTGCGAACTCGTCTGACGAGGAAGAAGAAGAGATCGTGACCCCGTGGCAGTCCGTGAACGACCTCCCCGCGCGCCGCGTAATGGTGCAGCGTATTATCACGCTCACAGAGAAGAAGAATTCAGTTCTCGCGTCTACCGTGGCCCAGCAGCAGTCGACTGCAACGCTCGCGAAACGTATCGAATTGTCACTGTACTCCCACGCGAGCTCGCTGGATGAATACCGAAACTTGTCGACACTCCGCCGCCGTCTCCAGTCGCTCGTGTCGCTCAGCTACCACGAAGCAGCGGCAGTGCGCTCGCTGCAGCAGTTGGAGCTGAGCCCGAAGCGCCGATTCCCGTCGCGCAACCTCGACATGACCCCAGACTTTGCGATCAAGCGCCGACGTCTCGTAGGACTCTCGGCGACCGAGATCAAGTGCTCTGGTCGCATTTTCCAGAAGATTGGCGAAGACTGTCTACGCAACATCTTCTCCTTCCTGGAAGGCAAGGAGGTGATCGCAAACCGCGCGCTTAACAACTTTGCTTCCGAGTTCCTGCCTTCCTGTGTCGTGAGCCTCGAGCTCCACGTGGTGCAGCTGCGAAAGTCTATGGAGAGCGAGTACTTCAACCTGCGCAAGCTGATCAACTTGGAGAGACTTATCGTGTACAAACAGGTCAGCCCCAGCAACAATAACAGCAACAGGAACACGCTAGGAAAGTCCCCACTGCACGCGTGGGGGTGCTCGGAGCTCGACGCGACCCAGGGAAACGAGGGTGAGGAGATCATGCTGCAGCTCGCAGCGACACTGGACGCTGGTGCCGGACGCCACCTGAAACAGCTGCAGCTCGTGTCGGTGTTCAGTAACACGAGCCAGCGCAACGCACTGCGCGCACTGTGCGACGTGCTTGCACGCGGCGCGTGCCCGCAACTGGAGGACCTGCTGCTCGGAGGAAACAGCATCATGGACGCTGGCATGGCCGACATCGCACGCTTACTCAAGTCGAATGCCGTGCTGAAGCTCGCTCGCCTGGACTTGCGCCGCAACTACATTGGCGAGGCAGGGCTGCGCCGCATCGCGTCGGCTCTTACGCTCGGAGCGGTCAAGAAGCTCCAGTACCTGTGCATGGGTGGCAACATCATCACGGACAACTGTGTGGCACCGCTCCAGAGCCTGCTGGCTGGGTGCGCGTGCCCGCAGCTGCGCTTCCTGGGGCTCGAGGACAACTTCCTGAGTCCCGAGGGTGTGCAGACGATCATCCAGGCCGCGGCCGCCAGCGGCCTGGCGCCAAAGCTGCACCGCGTTTCCTGCGACGCCACCGCAGCGCTGTTGTAGAGCAACATCAGCACAGGCTCGCCCCGTTTTCAGTCCGTCATGTCGTCCAAAGTCCAAGCAAGTATTCCCCAAGCAAGTCATCATCCATCGTCAGTCAGTCATTTATAAATCGCCTAAGTTATGTATTGTTCCCAAAAGAAGGGAGCTGAAGAGAAAATGAAAAATGAAATCATCATCCTGTCCTCCACCTATGTCCTCCACTCATTTCTAGCAGTCGGAAACCGAAAAGCTACGAACACGTGTAAATAAAAATAGAACGCCAAGTTCAACCACATGTAACGCCTTTGCCTTCTTGTTCGATATTTCGTGTCTTTTCGTGCACATGCATACTGTATTTTTAATCCGCTTCCTTTCCGCCATTCGAAAGCCACCACACAGTCGCTATTGATCTTTCCAATGTCACACGAAGCGGTGCGGTGGGTGCTGAAAAAACGCGAAATGAGCCGTTGCAAGTTGAAGAAGAGGGAAAAGCGAGAAGGCGCGGCTGACATAATAGACAAGAAGGAACATGAAACAACTTCACTCTCTGTGACGAGCTCGAGCGGGCGAGAGGCCAACGCAACGCCGGAAACAAACGCGACGAATGCCGTTCTGCCTGGGAGCCGACGCGACGAGCGAGTCCGAATGGGTGGCTTTCTTTCTTTTCCTTCCTTCGTCTCAGAATGGATTCCTGGCTAACTCCCAACACATTGCGCGCGCCTTAATGCCTTGATGGAGATCAATGACGACCGATTTCTTGGCCCGTCGTCGGCATGGTTGCTCCATGCGCGTGGTTCCAAAGTGTAGTGATTTAATGCGATACGAGTTCTACTGTAGAAGATGGATTGGTGGATGGGAGATATCGAAACTAAAGGTTTATTTTATAGGTACAATTACAGGCGTGTAGCGGTTGGTGGTGATGATAGATAAGTGTCGATGATAAGTAGAAAATTTCTCTAGCTGGAAGGCGTCGTCTGTGGGTGGGTGGGTGGACGGATGGATGGATGAGTTGTTCTAGCGGGGCCACTGCTGCTGATGATGCTGGCAGTTGACTGGTCTTGTGCGAAGAAAATGCAAAAATAATGTTGGGGTCGGGACGCTTGATGAGGGAGGAACGCTTCAGGTGGAGCTCAGTCTACAATAGGAGGGAGGAAAATTGGGATTCGGTGGTTCGGACGACTCGGGTTGAAGCGAGTTTTGTTGAAAACTGCATGCCGTCGCTGCTGTCGTCACGCTGTCGCTTGCTTGCTTGCTTACTTATTTAGGTGTAATACTCATCTGGCGGCGTCGTGGACACGTACCAGCCCCACTGCGGAGACGCCGAGTTGTCGTCGTCCTCCTCCATCACGCTCTCCGGGAACCCAAAGCGCAGCGCCGCGCTGGCGTCCTTGGCGAGCAGCCGGATCCCTCTCTCTTCTTCTCCTTCTTCTCCCTCGTGTCTATTGCTCTCTCCACCGCCAACGCCTTCCTCCTGGTCGCCAGCACAACTGAATGCAAAATTGTTCACGCTGAGCGAGCTTGGATGGGACCGCCGCACGGTCGGCGACGTCGTCGACACCTCGCTCTCGGTCGTGCTGTACACTTCGTCATTTGTCTTCATCATCTCGCCTCTTCTCCGCTGTTTGGACTTGAGCAGCAGCAGCTCGTCGCTGGACGACCGGGTCTTACTCGTCACGTCTGCTGCTGTCGCCATCGTCTGTAGCTCTTCGTCGCTGTCGCTCCACGTGGGCTCCTGCTCGGACGACGGCACACCCAGCTGCAGTGACTTGCTGCTCCGACTCGTGGCGAACTGCTGCGCGTCTTCCTCGACGCGGGACTTGAGATACGTAAGTACGCTCACGGCGGTGGCGGCGGCCGCGGCGGCCGTGGCCACGACCGGGTGCTCGCGCATCCAGCGGAGCCCGCCGGCAATCTCATGCGGCGTCGGGAAGAACGAAGCGGGCACGACGTCCGACATGTTGAGGTTGGGAATCTGCTTGTGTGATTTATATCTGTGTGTGTGCGCGTGTTTGGTCTGATCCACTTGCTGGTTTGCTGGTTTGTTGGCTTGTTGGTTTGTTGGCTTGCGCGCTTGTTTGCTTGTTGTTTGCGTACGTGGGTGAGGCTGCTTTGCTCGTTAGGGGGTGCGGCGGCGCTCTAATTTTGTCAACTTGCCTTTTGGAGGGGCCAGGGTTGGTTCTTGACTGTTCTGACTGACTTTTGCCTGTCTGAGGAGCACGCTCAACGAAAGGGTCTGTTACGGTACTACGACTGACGTACTATCATAATCACATTGCAAAATGAATACCCTCTTCAAAAAGATTGTTGTATTCAATAACTTGAGGCTGTTTGAGGTGTGAGAACAAATAAATCTGCTTATAGTGATTTAATTAGTCAGTATCGAAAAAAGCAGGGCGCGGTGAGTGTACAGTCAGCGTCTGTCGTTTTGGTAGTGCGGGCTCGGGTTGAGTCTCGCGTGAAATTTCTCTGATTCTTGATTCCTGCTGCTTGTGAATGAACTTGTTGGCTTGCTTTGCTAACATGTGCAGATGTTGTTGTTGCTGGCTATTGCTTGTTGTGTGCCGCATCAAAATGCGGAGAGAGCCCACATCGTGAACTGAAGCAGCTCTTCGTTCGCACGTGCAAGCAAGCGGCTGGTTGAATGGACCTGTCGGGCTGTTTCGCTGGCTCTCGTGGCCGGTTGATTGATTGATGGATTGCTTTCAGCGCAAACTGCTGTTTCCCAACCAACCAACCGCCGCCACGCCCGACAAGGCCACTGTGATCATCATCAAAGGACCCCTCACACAAGTGATGCGAATCTGGAGATGCGTTGCTTTTTTTTCTCAGCCATCTTCTTGTTGTTTGGCAGGAATTGACTTGTTAGAAAGCTAATAAATTCCACACGGTTCTACACACACGGGTGCTGTAAATGTTTGGCTGGTTTGAAAACAAACACACACACAAAAATGTGTGACAGCTGGTGAAGATGCGAGTTCAAATCTGGAGCCAAGATGAAGAAAAGGAGCAACCATTAGGCGAGCCCCTCCCATACTGTAAAGTCACAAACAGCAACAAAACAAAACAAATCAAGTGGTTCTCCCCTCACCTGACTTGCAAGCTGCTTGCTTGTTTGCTTGCTTGCTTTTGTTTTGGAGTGTTTGTCGTGCTTCTTGCTTGCTTGCTCGTCGATTGTCTAAAGTCTCAAACAGATGCTCAAATCCAAAGCATTTTCAAATGGATGTGCTGCATGGATGACGGCCCATTCAGTTGCGCCATTTATCGACATGTTATCAACTTGGTGCAAAGCAGAAATCGATGGTGTTTTTAAAAGCTTGCTGCTGGGTGTTTTTGTGTTGCGATGTTTGTGAAAATGCTGGATTCCCATCGCCACCATCTCAAATTTCTTTCCTACACTCACAGATGAGCATATTCGCGCATCGTCCTCGCTCACTTTCGTGATCACGACCGATCCATTATTCTGTTTGCCCTCACACTCGCATCTCAGCCGTGAGAATGGACTTGGAGAGAGAAAGAGAAGCAGACAGTGAGGATGGAGCGAAGCACAACGTGGCAAAAATTGGAGCTGCGGTATCGGTTGACGCACAGTGTCGTCGATACAGTAGAAGCTCTCACCAAGCAGACAGCGGCAGGACGGGTACACCGGAAAAGAGAATGGATTTTAGATACAAAGTATTTTTTTATCGATGATGGGACTGTCACAAAAGCGAGACTGTGACATGACTGACCTTCCAACCTCAACGTCGATTCGGTATCAGAAAAGTATCAGAAAATGCAGCTATGACCGAAAACCGCGCTGTCCGATTCGCACGCAAAACAGCCAAGCAGCAATGTGGTCATGGCTGCTCCGTTTCAATCGCCGCCTTCTTGTTTATCACCCAGTACAGTAGCATCCCATGCATCCACAATATTGTAGTAAATGTATTGTAGTTCTGGGTAATTTCCGCAGCCTTGTGTGTGGGCTCCATTTTTGGGATGAGGGAAGGCATTTGGAAGCCACAGAGTACGTACGACACACACTACGAGTTGGTGTTGTGCAGCAGGCAGCCACACCACACACAGTTTCGTCGACAAACTGACAAACGGAAGGCCATACCGACATATCTCAGTTCAGCTTCGCGTGTGTGCATATTCTCCACGCAACCGCCGCAGCTGACAGGTTTACTTAGTGGCTGAAATGAAATGGCCACTTGGGCCGGTCGTCTCAGCCCAGAGACGTGGCTGTACAGTAGAGAAAGAACACCTCCTCGGGCTTCCCGCGTTCGAAGAAATTACCCAAACTTGCTGAGTTGCTCGATCTGATGTGAGTCGGCAGCCTTTTATTTTGGGTGCGTAAGTTGGTTGGTGTTGTGCATTCACCGCAAGCAAAAGAGCGATTGTTTGCTGTTTGTTTTTGCGCTCAAACAAGGTGTTGCGTCGGTTCAGGAAAATCGGATTGGCCAAGAAGTGAAACGGCACGGCTGCCAAAATATCCTTTTGTCGGTCACCCTTGCGTGAGTGCGAACGTCGTCACACAACAAGTCTCTCCCATTGAGAGAGCGGAATGAATGGCAAGTGTAGCGCCCGTGTACGGTAGAATAAATCAACAATGTGATTCGAGCTTTCCCCATTCTAGAATTCCCCTCCTTCTTTTTGCCCTCAACGACTTGTACAATGTATGTGCAGGTACAAAAGCCCCTCTTTGTTTGGCAAATCAACAGAAAGATGGCTACGATTGAACTTTTGTCGACGAAAAAATAAACTTTAACTCATTTTTTTGTGAGCCATTTGTGAGATTTTGTGTGTGGTTGTTGTTTTGTTAGGGGCTGGCTCCGTGTCGTACTTGGTCGTGTTGTTGCTGCGTTGCCCGTAATCTCGCATCCATCGTCTCTTGCGCACGCACATTCACGCAATGGCGATCGATCCACTTGTTCAACAACAAGCACACCAGACTCGCTTGTTTGCTTGTTCAACAACGAGCACACAGACAAACACCATTCTCGCTTGCTTGTTGGTTTGCATTGACATCAGGCGAGAAAAGAACCAGCGAGGAGCAAAGAAAGCTTATCCTCCTGACAAGCGTGTCTCAACAATGAAACCGTGGCGGGAGATGCGGCTCAAATATCACGTTTCGTATGACCAAGTGTATGTGCATGTAAAGGAAGAGGGTAGCTTTTTGACCCCACCTCAAGATCCGAATTGCGGTTTCACAACTGGGGTCATGCAAGAGCGCGTCAGAAGTGCAGGTAGAAGTAGAAACAAAGAAAGATTGGCTGAAAACTTGGCGGGATAGTGAGTGCTTGCATGATGTTCATTATGGAGGAAGAACAACAAGTGCTGTTTGTTGTCTGGTCAACAAGTGCGCGCGCGCAAGACTTGTGATGCATTTCATCGATAGATCCGATCACGGATACCGGTCCTTTTTGTAATAGAGAGAGGCTGGCGCCATTTTGTATCGCTTTCTGGACCTCCATCAATTGAAGTCGCAGGTCAGAGACAGATGGGTCCGCTCGCCAAGGGTCGCGAAAGATCGCGGCGGCTTCCCAGATGGCTGGATGGACGGCCAGCAAGGGCCACGCATGCGGTCCAGTTCGGTCAGGAGTGTGTGTACCATTTCTGTGGTGGCTCGACGGGAAATTGTTCCAGGGATGATGACATCGCGGTCGTGACCCACCCATCCACGTCCGCGACTCAGCTGCTTTCTTTGCGTGTCAAAGAGGAAAAGATCGCACATCCAGTTTGGTATTTTTAACCGGTATGGACACTTGAGTATACCGAATCCAAGTTTAAAAAATATCTATCTGCTCTGCCACTTGCTTTCTGTGAAACGGTGAAGCGACGCGTGGGACTTTTGGGGACGGAACGAACTTTAAGCGCAAATGCAGGAGAAAAGAAACTGTACTTTTCTGTTTGAGCTTTTGCTTACAAAATGTTTAAATTGTTGTTTGGTGTACGGTACTACTGCGCTTTGTTTGGTCAAATCAGGACGGGAGACGTGGAACCAGCAAGGGGTGTGGCAGGTGTGATGTGATACGGCGGCGTGAGGGCGGAAAGCCACGCAGGACTGGCAGGCTCGCTTGCTTGACTGTGGCTGGCTGGCTGGCTGGCTGGTATTTTGGCTCAAATGGATCCACGACGACATCGGCACATGGACCAGCAGATATCAGATTTGAAAGGGTTTTCCCAAAAAATCGAAGAGTAACGCGACGGTGCTGGTTGTGAGGTGAGGGGCACAACTCGAAGAGGAGCAGCAGGTGGGTTGCGAGGAGGGACCTGCGGACCACGCGCGCAGGTCCGTCCTTTGTGAGCGACCGAAAGTTGCGGGCGGGCGGCCGTGCCTCCCGGTCCTCACTTCTCTACAGGCGCGTGTCCGCACACCCAGACGACAACAAGAGCACCAGACAGCAGGAAGGAAGGGATCCACAACCCAAAAGCCATCCATCCGCATATCCACACATCCGCACCATGGACCGCCTTCTCAACCACAACCACCAGCTGTCCACGGACGACATGCTCATGGGCGAGATCCTTATTTCGCTCAAGCGCACCGCGGTCGTTCAGACCGATCTCGTTCGTGCTGCCTCCGCGTCTACATCCTCGACTGGCCCAAGCTACCGCTCGAAAGTCGAGCTGACCGTCCAGATGCCGCCGCCGCGCGATGCCACGTCGATGGCGTCATCGCCGTCGTCGTCGTCATTGTCGTCATCGTTTGGAGCTTTTGGTAGCACAGTGAGCCCCGTGGCGTCCAGCGCGTACGCGTCGTCACTGGCGCCGTCGCACTCGCCGTCCGAGCGCACGACCAAGCGCTACGGACCCGTGGTGCAGCTGGATGACCTGCGCCGCTGCTTCAACATGCCGATCGCGGCGGTCGCGCGCAAGTTCGGCATCTGCGCGACGCTGCTCAAGAAGATCTGCCGGCGCCACGGCATCCAGCGCTGGCCGCACCGCCAGATCCGCAGTCTGCAGAAGAGCATCGACATGCTGCGCGAGTCGCTCGCGGTCGCCAAGGGATCTAACAAGGAGTACATTGCCAAGAAGATCGCGGCGTTCGAGTACACGCTCGAGTGCATCATGCAGGACCCAAACACGGCCGCCAAGGGCATCTCGGCCGGTCGACTCGCGTCCCCGGCCACTGAGGAGCTCGTGAAGCGTGGCAGCCGCGTCGCCAAGACCGCTGGCGGCAGCAGCAAGGAGAGCAGGAAGATGATCACATCCTCTTCCGCGCTGGTGGCTGCGCTCTCGGAAGACGACGACGAGGACATGGACGACATGGACGAGGTGTCGCTGTCTTCGCCAACCCGCCTCGGGGTCTGGTCGCCCACATCCTCGCCGTCGCAGACGCACGTGAAGGAGCGCAGCGTGAGCATGTCGCTCAAGTCCATTCTCTGTTGATGTGGATGTTGTTCTTGATGTCATCAAGTTAGTTTACGTTGGTAGTGGGTAGCAGTAGCTAAAGTTTAGTTCATGTGCATTGGATAGTAAGTAGCAAAGGAAAGTAGCAGAATTAAGTAAGCATATATAGGAAGGAAGTGAAGAAGAAGGGTAAGTTAGTTAGTTTGCGATAGCAGTAAGTCAGTGTCAAATCTCAAACGATAGTGTCGCGTGGATAAGAAGAGTTCGCAGGGTATAGTTGTGTGTCATTTGAATGGGCGTGAGTCGGAATGCTGAAGCGAATCTTTGGACTTTCAGTTATTTATTAGCGAGTTATTCCTGGCAATCGACATACACTTTTCGAACAAGGCAGTTCAGTTCAGACGACCCAACAAAAGAGATCGGAAGCTGCCCACTGGAAAGAAGATCTTATCTTCAATATCACCTGCTTTTGATCGCGAGTGGCTCAATTGAAGAGAAGGAACGGGTGGTGGCAGAAGAGTCGCTATTTATAGATATCTCGCAAGATAAGAAACCGCCATGCGACATAAATAGATGGATAGAAGTGTTCATGCGCGACTCACCTGCCTCGCAACCTGTACCAACACGAACATCTCAAAACCAGCGCTCACTCGGCATCCAAAATGCAAGTACTTGCTTCTCAACCAGCACCTAATCTAAATGGTTTCCATTGTGGAGGTCGCCAAATCAGTCTGTGCACGCTCTCGCTTCTCAACCAGCACCATTTGCAATTTGCACTTTGCAAATGGCTTTCAGCATGGAAAAAAGTTCACCAGCTTCACAAAAGCTGGGAAGTCCACCAAGCGGCGACCCTTCAAGCTCAAAGTCGCATCCAGAAAGTCAGACACCTGACTGCAAATCTGCGGAGAGCAAAATGGAAATCGTCAGTGATCGCTGTTTCTTTCCATAACAGACTCTCATACACAGAATGAGATCGTGTGCACTTTGTGCTTGATGGCCATGAAGAGACTTCTGAGCGAAAAGGAAATGCTGCGTGCGTGTCCCTCAAGAAACGCCAAAAGGCCCCAAGCCAAATAACAATCCTCCCACTATATCGTCAACACTTCTGGTCTCAATAATCCACACGAGTGCACACGTTTTTCGTGTCCGCTCGCTCGCTCAGAAGTCCGAGAGGAACGGCGCAGGAAAGAAGGAAGCAAAGATGGAAGGACGACAGACGGAGCGGCGCCGCAAAAAGGCAAAACGCTTTGCGATTTTGGACCGCGTCGGTTCGTGCTTTTGTTTGGGACTTTTTGTGTTTGCGGAGCCCATCCCCCTTGTCAAAAAGTTTTGCTTCGGTATTTTTACGAACGTTTTTACGTTTTTACAGCTTTGTGTTTTTACGAACCGGTTTGTTGGGTGAGCCCATCCCAGCCGCTCTCCGGTTAATTCCGCTCTTCCCGATTTTTGAAGTGCGCAAAAAAACAACGGACGAGCGAGTGTTACCACACCAACCCCCTTCCTTCAACACCAACTTCCACAAGCGAGCGCCAAGCCAATCACCACCACCAAACAAACAAGCAAGTTGCGCAACAACAAGCACCCACAACTTGCGCACGCAAACCAACAAACAAACAAGTCATACACACAAAGCAAGCAACATCATGAGCTCCATCGTCGCCGAGGCTGAGGCGCGCACGCAGACGTACGTGGCGCGCATCGACCCAGCGCTCTGCCTGACGTCCACGTCGCTAGCGCCGCTCGCGTCGTCCATCGCGCCGTTCCAACAGATCGTGGGCAAGGTGCGCGACATCTACGTGTTTGCCGACCGCGTGCTGCTCGTGTCCACGGACCGCCAAAGCGCGTTCGACCGCGCGCTCGCGTCCGTGCCGTTCAAGGGCCGCGTGCTGACCATGACAAGCGCCTGGTGGTTTGACGCCACGCGCCACATTGTGCCCAACCACGTGCTCTCGTCGCCGCACGCGTCCGCGATGCTCTGCAAGAAGTGCACGGTCTTTCCCGTCGAGTTCGTCGTGCGCGGCTACATCACGGGCTCCACAAGCACGTCCATGTGGACCAACTACGCCAAGGGCAGCCGCGACTTCTGCGGCCACAAGCTTCAGGACGGCTACGTGCAGCACCAAAAGCTCCCGCAGAACCTCGTGACGCCCACGACTAAGGATGACACGCACGACGAACTCATCTCGGGTGAGGAGGTCGTGCGCAGCGGCCGCATGACGCAACAGCAGTGGGATTACTGCGCGCAAAAGGCGCTCGAGCTCTTCGCGTTCGGCCAGCAGCAGGCGGCGCAGCGCGGGCTCATCCTCGTGGACACCAAGTACGAGTTTGGTGTCGATGCGGACGGCCAGATCCTGCTCATCGACGAGATCCACACGCCGGACTCGAGCCGCTACTGGCTCGCGCACTCGTACGAGGAGCGCATGAAGGCGGGGCTCTCGCCGGAGAACATCGACAAGGAGTTCCTGCGCCTCTGGTTCAAGGACCACTGCGATCCGTACAACGACGCCGTGCTCCCTGATGCCCCCAAGGAGCTCGTGCTCGAGCTCTCGCGCCGCTACATCCTGCTCTACGAGCTCATCACGGGCAACAAGTTCGAGTTCCCCGCGACCTCGAACGTGCACCAGGAGCTGCTCGACTCACTGCGCGGTCCACTCACACAACAATAGATCAATTTCCATTCCCAGCAGCAAATGAGAGAGAGAAGCCTTGTACTGGTCGTATATGGGCAAGCAATGCAGATCTCATAGGAGCGAGCAAACCAAGACAACACGAGCTTCATCGCAACTCTTTATTGCTTGGTGCTTGAGGCAAAATATCAAATATCTACATATTCAAAACGTCTTCTCCAAGTGTTGTGTTCGTCTGTCCCGATCGTCATATCTATCCACACAATAGTAGTCCTTTGCTTTGATAAGTGTACAGCCTCCGGATGGTCCAGCCAAACAAAACCTCACAAAATGGTAAAAATTGGTTCATACAGGTTTTCCACAATTCCCAACACTGTCGAAATGAGAAGATGATGATGGTGATAACTTTAATCACTTGATGTCTTCGTTTCGCGTGGATGTGAGCTCGATTTGCGAACTGGACGAGTCCAACGCGGTCTTAAGGTTCGTGTCGTCGCCCTCGTTCTCGCGGACCGAGCACTCGATCTCGATCTTGCCGCAGCTGTTGTTGTCCGTCGTCGTCACGGCCACCACCAGGGGCGGGAACTGCCGGCCGTCCACGGGCATCACGGACGCCTTGGAAATCCGGAGCAACGTGGCCTTGGGCGCCAACGTCGGCGCCTTGACGCACTTCATGGTCGGCGACGGCTCGGGCGAGCACTCGGAGAGCAGCGGGACCACCCACCGGTACTCAATATTGCGCGCCTTCTGCGCGCGCTTGATGAAGATGATCATCTTGACCGCGGCACGGAACTTGCCCGACGGACGCAGCACGTTCATCTCGCGCTTCGAGAGCAAGTAGACGCCGCTGAGCGTCACGGACGCGCCGAAGAAAAACATCCCGAGCTGTGATTGATGAGATGCTTGTCAGTTGTGGTAGGTCAGAAACGAAATGAAACGATGCAGCATAGCATATCAGACAATGGAAGAGCGTCAGACTTACTGCTAGAACGGGCATTTTCGAGAACTCTTTGAAATAGACACCGCCGCCAAAGATCGAGACCGAGATGAAGAAGCACTGGAATACCGGCACGATGAACACGGCGTCAAAGGATTGCAGGCCGTGCGCGAGCCAGTGGATCTGCATACATCAGGTAGGAGTTCACGAGGTCAACATTTGTGGAGTTGTAACCATTCACATTCCCAACAGAGTGATGACATTGTTCGCACCTGGAGGAAGATGCAGGTGAACATGCTGAGCGAGATTGCGTAGGTACCAAAGTTCACAAACTGGTTCGTGCCTTCGGCGCTCGTTTTGACGAGCTCCGCGACGGATTTCGCAAAGAGGATCGACTGCGCGCCAAAGACCCCGGAAAGCGCCGGGTAGCAGAGCGGGTGCAGCTAGGACACCGGCAGAACGATAACGGTATTAGGGAGTTGTACCGGGTTGGTGTCGATGAATTCCAATTGTGAACAAAGAATAAATGGAGACTCACTCTGGCGTAGCGCTTGTACCTGAGCGAGGAAGATCCGTACACTCGCAGCAGTTGCTCCATTTTCTTGGCGAGCAGATAGAGGCTGATGCACGAGAGCCCCATGATGATGATATACATAACGAAGAGCGGCTCGCTGTAAAGTCTCACGAGCTCGTCCACGGTGTAGCACCCGCTCTCCTTCTCGGCAAACGCCGCGACGATGCAGATGCCGATCAGCACGAGCGCGGTCCCAAGTGCGTCCTATACAATAGAGAATAATAATCAGACACCTAGCAACTTTATCTAGACTAGGTGGTATACTGGCAAGAAGCATACCATACGACTGAACTTCTCCTTGAGGAAGAGCGAGGCGAAGACGACGTTCGCCACCATGGTGGATCCGCCCACGGGTGTCGCGAGCGACTGCGGCAGGAAGCCCAGTGCCACGAAGTCGAGCCCGCTGCCGCCAATCACCAGTGCGAGACCTACAAGCAATCGTCCATGTATAATAGAATAGAGAGCGATTTGAGCTCAGTTGGTTGGTTCAAGGAGAGATATAGATATGGAAAACTGCACGTACCGAGGACCCAGAGTGGCTGGCGAAAGTAGCCGCGTTTGAGCTTGATGCAGCGCTTGGCCTCGCTCATGAACGAGTACTTTTGCATGTTGACACCCATGTTGGTGGCGATCGAGCCGATGATGCTCAGGATCACACCCACGTACCAGAGCTTGTTCACTGCGTGCTCCTTGTCGCCATTGCTCTCGCAGCCCATCTCGTTGTCTGCGCTATTATCCTATCTGTTCCTAGGTGTCGCTCGTATCGCTTGTGTTACGACACCACCCTCGCTCTCTCTCGTGTATATGCCGCTCTTCTTTAAACTTGCTTACCCCTTGGCTCGAATGCACTGTTTGGCTCGGCTGCTTTCTGTTGTGGCGCTGCGCCTTGCGTTGCGGGCGTACGAGGTTGCTATTAATAACTGGCGCAAGCCCAAGTGGAGATTCCTCTCCTCCGCCCAGATCCAATTCACAATTTGATTGCCGTCGGCATCTATGACAGTTCAATAAGGGCACTTGGCTCTGGAAAGCAAGCTGCTGTTTGCTATTTTTAGATCGCTCAATGAACCACGTCACTCAAGTATCAGGTTGATCCGCCTGGGGTTTAACATGTACTTGTTGTTCTGGTTAGTTGACATTTTAGTGTCATGGAACGCAACACAAGGTATCAGAACATACAGCATTAACTAGCTCATCAGACCCGAAGCATCTGACTGGGCGATGAACTTAGATCTGCTGTGAGACAGCGAGAGGCTGACCAATGTTCCCTCGCTTCCTGGCGGCACCAACAACTGGAACTCCCAGATGCCGTTTGCTCAGCTGCTGACTCGATGCACTGTGCGTTTGCAAACGCCTGAGGAACAAGCGTCAACACCAGTGGCAGCTGATGAACCGCTTCTGTGGCTCAAAGCGTGGCATAGACTCGTGCTCGTGGTTGCGGTGCGGTGCGAACATTGCGGCATTTTGAGCTCTTCATTTACTATTTGAGCTCCTCGTTGCAACTCAAAACTGAACCCACCAGTCCAGTGGTGCACTTTTTCTGGATTACGAACTGTAGCATGGCACAGAAGTGGGTACAAAATCTCAGACTCAGAAGAGGGATCACAGACTCAGATTTGCGAAACGTTTCAGACTCAGAAACCTCTCTTTTTATGCAAGGCGCGCTTTTCTTCTGCGACGTCACCCGCAAAACTCGCTCCTTCCGCATCCATTCGCGTCGGTCCTCAACACGAATGCGCTCTATAGCTACAGCTCACAGCACTTGATGTCGGGCCCCGATCTATCTGTCCACACTTTGTCATGCGTCGCCCTCGCCACTGCACTTATGACGTTACATGGTGGCAAGCGCTTGACTGGGCGTAGCTCTTTCGTGATGGGACATGGATGGATGGATGGATGGATCATATCGCTGCCTGATTACAGCGTTTGTACAGTGGTGTCACGTTACACTTCTAGTTGCTCAATCGGAGCTCCCTTTTGCAGTGTTTCCATTCATGGTGGTGGTGGTGATGGTTTGTCAGGCGTTGCGGCTCTGCGCTTTTGCTGACGGGGTATCGCCGGGCCATCCCGTTCGTTCTGAGAACCACTCAAGCCGCTGCGAACGAGTTCCACCCATTTCATTTGCCTCTCGCTCGCTCAAGATACCGAATTGGCTCGCGAACGAAAGTGTGTGGGCCAGAGAAGACCATCGCGAGCCAAATGACTGGTGGTGCTACTGCTGTTGCAAGCCTGTGTGCCTATTGGTCCGTTGGAGCGCCCATTGCATGCAGCACGACATCACCCTGTCATCGCACGCATCCATGGAAACAACACGACGCGAAAGACGTTTTGGTACAGGTGTGTATTGTATTAATTAGCTATGAAATGTGGTTGAATAAAATAGTCTCAAAAAGGCAAAATGACTGCAGCTAGAAGGGGAAATAGATAGCTAGTGGGGGAGGGCTGGTACTCTGCTACCTTCGCTCGTCCGAGACGGCATCGATTGTGTGATCGAGCGAGTGGGTCTTCAGCCCGACATCGCGCTCGTGCGCCGCTTGGTGGAACGCGCCGATGATCGCAAAGTAGCTCAGCTGTTTTCGCTTCTTTGGTCGCTGCTGGCTTCGTTCCGAGTTCTTGCGCATGTGCTTCTCGAGCTCGAACTTGATGCGGTTGCTGACTGCGAGCAGCGCGCCGCGCGCTTTCGGTGCGGGGCTGACCTTGCCTTGGAGTTCTGGCACTGGCTCGCACTCGTCGATGCCGGGGAAGTCGAACCGTGCGCGCTTGGTTGAAGTGCGATGCACTGGGGAAACGGCGGGTGTCGGCGGCGTAAAGCTCTCAAAGTCGCGCTTCAAAGACACCTGGAGCGCCGTGAGCGCGGCGGCGAGGCTCGCACTCTCGTTATTTGCTTGACTTGTGGTGGTGGAGGAGCCAGGTGCTGCGAAGCTTGAGCTGGCATCGGTCTTCAGCAAGACATTGTCTGTGGCTTGAATGACGGTGGTGGTGGTGGTGGTGGAGGCACTGATCGATGGGAGCGTTGAGCTGGCGCATCCAGCAGTGCGGCGTGCACCGCTGCTGCTGCTGCTCGCGGACGACGTGCGGCTCTTGCGCTTCTTAAAGTGCTGGTTCAGCGACATGCTTGACATTGGATCTTCAAAGCACCCGACGCAGGAGGCAGCACACGGATGACCGATGACACACGCACGCAATATGTAAGACTACAATGTGCAAGCTGAAGGAATGAATGAATCGCAAAACAAGAGGCAGATCGGGTCAAGGTGATGAACACAAGCCCCGCTGGTACGCTCTTCCTTTTTTATATTCACACCCACGCAAAACAAACACAATGCACGAGAGGGAGGGATCGATCTGAGATGGATCTTCACAGTCGCACTTTTTTGAACCACTCTCTCTCTCTCTCTGCTTCTGGTTGATCTTGAACCTACAAAGAGGCTGCTTCTTTCTCGCGAGAGCCACTTGCGCAGGACGTGGCAAAAACAACAATGACGGTCTCCAGAGGCAGAAGCGCTTGCTTGCTTTCTTGCTTGAGAAAGAGGAGAAGAAAAAGGAAGCCAGAATCATGCGTGTTCCGAATTTCAGCAGCTGGACGAGTCCAAATGAGGGACCACGCCATTCTCTACCACCACGAAAATGAGTGACTGGATTTGGGTGAACGGACGGACGGTTGGTTGTTTGACACTCGAGAAGCTCAAGCCATTCACTGAAATGCGTTGAGCGAGAGAAGAGAGAGGGCTGTGACTGAGACTGACTGTTATTGTGTGGATCTGGGCAAGTGTGTGTTATGACATTAATGAGTGACGTTGTTGAGCGGGTGTCGGAATCAGTCGCAATCAATATTTCCGTATTGGGACTTGTCAGACTGGATGGATGAATCATTGTGATACTACGCGGGATGGGACAGGATTGAAGAAATTCAGTTTATTTGTTGAAAAACGGTTGATACTTAAGTGGTAGTTTCGCTGCTACTTTTGGTATCAACGCAATTCCGTTTAGTACTGCTTGTGATACTTTAGGGTCCAACAAGCGTCATCGGTGCTGGGGCAGAAGCACAGCGTTGCCAACGACGAGCTACTTGGTGTATGGTTTGGGGGGGATCAAGTACATCTTTTGGACATGTTGTTTCGATGAGAGGCTTTTGACATTTTCGTTTGTGATAACACTCCAACACCAAGTATCACATTTGACACCAAATTGCACGATGGTATCAAAATTGGTACCTTTGATACCAAAGTGGCAGATAATGATGCGTACTTTACAGAACCTCTTCAAACCGAGCTCATCTCCCTGGAAATGAAGTTTGACTGAAACGCAAGTGTTCTTATTTTAGAACGTTTTAAAAAGGGTATCAATGTTAAAAATGCACATCTACAGAATCAGCCTGAGCTTACCAATACAAACATAGTCAAATTCTAAATCGTTTCAAAATCAATATTATAGCAGCTTCTACATTATAGAGTGTATGCGTTTTTAGAGTATTACCTCCAACCTTGCGCTTTGAAGTTTTACTAAACGTGAGATCCTCAACAACGTTCGAACGTGCCGCCGCCCCATACCTTCGGCAGCTCACAACCGCATCCGCCAGCTCGCCGCCAAAGCTGAAGCACTCGCCGCCACCACCTTCTCCATCCACAGACTAAAGCCACCGCCATGTCCGCCAAGCAGCCACAGCGTACGTCTTGCAGTGCTGTTCATGCGTGTACTGCGTGGCGGTTATTCTAACTGCATGGGTTGCGCTTTACCTCTCTCAAACAGAAACGTCGGGACTCGTCTCCTTCATCACTGGTGGATTCGGAGGTAAGAACGCGATACGTATCAATGTTTGTTTTTGCTGTGCGGACATGCATGAATGCTAATGGTCGAATTGCTTTTCTTTGTTGTGGGGAATCGATCGCTTAATTCATGCAGGTGTCTGCCTCGTCGCCACGGGTCACCCGATGGATCTGATCAAGGTCAACATCCAGACCATGGAGAAGCCAGCGCCAGGCCAACCGCCAATGTACACGGGCGCGATCGACTGTGCGCGCAAGCTCGTCGCCAAGGACGGGGTGCGTTCATTGACTAACTATTGTCATGGTTTTGTGTGGAAGTATTCATGAGCTAACAATGCTGACTGTTGCTTTTGTGCTCATTGATGAATGTAGTTTGCTGGACTCTACCGTGGCATGTCGGCGCCTCTTGTCGGCGTCACCCCGATCTTCGCGGTCTGCTTCTGGGGTAACGATATGGGCAAGCTCATCGCGGTACGTTGCTGTTGCTCTTTGGGGGCATGTGCGCCGTGCATGCACGATCGCCACTTTGTATCCCTCACTACTTTCCCTTGACTTGACTAATGGTATTGCTTGCTGTTATATTTTTTCCCAAACCTGCAGCGCAAGACCATGGGCACGCCTGACCACCAGCAACTGTCCATGGGCCAGCTCATGTTCGCCGGTGGTTTCTCGGCGATCCCAGCCACGGTACGTCTTGTAAATTGCATTAGCAGCAGTTGAAGTTGGGAAAATGGTTGTGTTGACGTATACAAAAATGCAAATTGTGTGCAATTTTAAACAGGTCGTGATGGCTCCAGGTGAGCGCATCAAGTGCCTGCTCCAGATCCAGGCGCAGGCGGTGTCGCGTGGCGAGCCAGCGCTCTACGATGGCATGGTGGACTGCGCCAAGAAGCTCTACAAGACGGGCGGCATCTCGAGCATCTTCCGCGGCTGGGAGGCTACGCTTCTTCGTGATATCCCAGGGTACGTTTTGTTTTGCCTTGTACCCCTCGGTCATTCGTAGCTGCTCAGTGGTGCTCATGTGTTTACGCTCTGTGCGAATTTTTTAACTCCACACAGTTCGGTCGGCTACTTTGGTGGTTTCGAAGCGATCAAGCGCAGCCTGACTCCGAAGGACAGCGAGGCGTCTGCGTTCCGCGTGTTCGTGGCTGGTGGCCTTGCCGGTATGATCAACTGGACCATCGCAATCCCAGCTGATGTGATCAAATCGCGCATCCAGACCGCGCCAGAAGGCACGTACCGCGGCGTGATGCACTGCTACCAGGTGCTCATGAAGGAGGAAGGTGCCGGTGCGCTCTTCAAGGGCATGGCACCAGCGCTCGCGCGTGCGTTCCCAGCGAACGCCGCGTGCTTCCTCGGCGTCGAGTTCTCGAAGAAGTTCCTCGCGTCGTTTGGTTTCTACTAGAGAAGAAGAAGAATTGATAACCAAGAGTGCATATGTGAATAAAAACGGAATCTGTTTGTCGTTCTTTATAAAATGCAAATGCAACTGGTGAAAACAAGTTCTTTGAATTGTAGTAGCATGCATCACAATAATAAACTCTCCCATGTAGGAGGAGGAATCGGTGAAGGTGTGTGTGTAGATTGGTACCTGGGTAGACACTTCCTCTATAAGCTCTTTCTTGAGAACGCGTCGTTGATCTCGGCACGCGGCTCGTCCGTTCCGCGGTACAAAGTGTGGCTGAACAACTCCACTTGATCGCTACACGCAGGAAACAATCACACATGCGCACACATGGATACGGAAAAGAAAGAGTAAATAACGAGTCTCGCTCACGAAAATCCTAGGG
Source organism: Pythium sp. MPC-2022a (assembly GCA_038050625.1). Classification (NCBI taxonomy): domain Eukaryota; phylum Oomycota; class Peronosporomycetes; order Pythiales; family Pythiaceae; genus Pythium; species Pythium sp. MPC-2022a. The sequence continues at coordinate 78,135 of JALBZB010000019.1, forward strand.
CCGCGTACCGAACCTGATGCGTTTGAGCTCCTTTTTTGCGTCTTCGATCGCGGCCTCCTGCTCTTCGAGAGACGTGTCCGTTCCTGGGAGGGCACGCAGCAATTCGAGCGCCTCGGCGTACTTTTGTTTCACAGCAACAGCCTGCATGGGGAAAGGACAAGAAGCGTATAATAATGATGGAGTTAGTTTGGATAGCCAAGGACTCAGGGCGAGCACGCCGCGTTTGCAAAGTGGAGAAAGGATCTCGACATACCGACGAGGAGATGTCACCGATGCGCGTCGTCTCCTGGTGCGACGCAGCCGACTGGATGTCCTTGAGCACGTCGATTAGATTTGGCAGCACATCAAAAGTCTGTAGCAGCAGGGAACACGGCAATAACGCAAACACAAACACAGGCAGCGAGACATTAGCGCCACACTCTTTCACAGATTCAACTGCTGGTCGTGCAGCGCGTTTAACCACTCGCGGGCACACGCAAGCGAGAGGGGATGACAGACGCGTCCGTCCACAATGCAGCGCACGCAGTAGCATAGTCCCATTATGTCCATTACGTACGTCGTGGAGCTTGGCGTTGGAAATCGGTCCGAAGTCACTCATGAAGAGCAGCTCCTCCGCCTCTTCCTTCTTCACGCTCATGTTCGGCTGTTTCCAGTGTGGGAAAAATTGGAAAGTGTGTGTGACAAAGTGTGGGTTGTTGGTTTTCGTACTTAATGCACAAGAAAAGGTAAGCGGGTTAGTTGATTTGACGAGTTGAATAACGAGCCATAGAGTTTATGGACAAAATGTAAATGAAGTGATGACGGCGGGCAGCAACAAAGTTGACAAGGTGGTGGTGATGAATGAATAGCAATAAGAGGTGCACACAAACAAATGGCATTGAATAATGGGACAAAAGATGCATGGATCTTTGGATTTATTCATGTCCGGAAGCGGCACGAAGTGTGGCATACGATGTCGAGACAACCTATGCTTACTTCTTAGCTGGCTTGGCGGCGGCCTTTGGCTTCTCCTCGGCGACGACCGCGTTCTTCGCGGCCTTGCGTTCGCGAGCGTTCTTGGCCTTCTCCTTGCGAGCCTCCGACTGCTCCTTGAGGGTCTTCTCGCGGGTGCGTTCGGCCTTCATCTTGTGGATCGTCTCCATGAGCACACGCTTGTTCTTGAACTGGTTACCCTTCGAGCGCATGTACAATTCGTGGTAGATGTGCTTGTCGATCTTCTTGGCCTCACGGTACTTGCGAAGGAGACGACGGAGCACACGCATGCGGCGCATCCAGATCACCTTGAATGGCAGACGGGCGTTGGCCGTACCGCGACGCTTACCGATACCGGTGTGGCGACCCTTGCGCTTGGCCTCGTTACGCTTCTGGAAACGCGCGCGCGAGTGGATCACTTCTGGCTTCTTGATGACGAAACCATCCTTCACCAACTTGCGGATGTTCTGGCGGGAGTTCGCCAGCGCGATCTCGGTCGACTCGTTAGGGTCCAACCAAACCTTGCGCTTACCGCACTTCAACACGGAAGCGGCCAAGCTACACAATTCAACACACAACCAGAAAACGTCAGCACCCTGTTCACGACGCAATTTGTACCAGCTTTGGCTTGGGATGGTCTGGTCAGGCAGCTTGAGCAGATGCGAGGGTGTGTGTATAAAGTCGAATCGATGATGATGTCGTTATTGCTGCAGCTGGGGATTTATTCGCGATCTTATCACCGCCGAATGTCCTGTCCGGTTGCTGTCATTCGCCCCTGTGTAGTCGAGTCAATCCGTGCTGTCTGCTTATCTACTGGGTCCTGTTGCGTTCGCTCATTTAGTCGCTGCTGCTGCTACTGCTGTCGTCGTCACGTTCTCCTCGCTCACACACACGCGCACTCGCCTCAACTGCTGCTGCCACTCCACACACACACACACGCCCCCATATTCAAGACGATCAGTTGGTAATCCACTCACCGCTTCTGGAGCTTCAAGGAAACCATTCTTCTTTCTCAAATTTGTCCCAAAGAATAAATGAACCACAGACATGCCCAGCGGCGATCGCGCGGCGCCACTCGGACCATACAAAGAGCAAGTCAAAAACCCACGCGCTGGGTTTTTTCCACACACAAAACGCCGTCGCGCGGGTCTCACTATCGCCCGCGCTCTCTCCAGCCAATCAATCCGAGCCACACAGGAGCAAAGCGAGCCAAGTTGGAGTTGTGGACCGCGGTCCGGTTCGCCAACAGCTGGAGTGGAACCGCCTGATAGAATGTTACCCGAATGTAACGTTTGGAGCGGTCATCACTCTGAACATGTGTTACATTCAGGGAACATTATTCTGACTGCAAGATTGACGTGGACAATCCAGAGACAAAGGAAGAACCAGACGACGACGACGACGATGCGGGTGTCGCTGCTGCTGAGCCTCTGTGTGTGCCTCCTGCTGCTCGCACTGCAGCCACAAGCGGCTGACGCCAAGAAGACGAGAAAACAGAAGAATGCGCCCGCCCCTGCGAGCACGCCTGAAGCTGAAGCAGAAGTCCCCAGCCCTGCCCCCACCAAGAGCGCGCGTGATGACGACCCGATGATCAAGGCCGTGCGCAAGCTACGCAACACAGCGATGCGCCACATGGACAAGAAGGAGTACGAGCAGGGGATCGAGATGATCCGCGAGGCGATCGCCAAGATGCACGACCGCGTGTTCGGCGAGACACGCGCGACCATCGTGGACCCGAAGGAGCAGTCGATGGACGCGGCGTACTACGCGCAGCTGCTCAGCGACTACGGCACGATGCTCATCCGCGACCGCCAGTTTGACGAAGCGGCGGATGTGCTGGAGGACGCGACGACGATGACCGAGAAGATCTTTGGCGACAGCCACCCGTCGTATGGGCTCGCGATCCGCAGTCTCGCCGAGGCGTACATGGCGAAGAAGGAGTACCGCAAGGCGATCGCCAACTACAAGACGCTGCGCCGCCACGTGAAGCTCGGGCTCGGCGTCACCCACGAAGCGTACATGGATGCGAGTCTGCGCATTGGCGAAGCCTACAAGCAGATGGGTGACATGAAACGTGCGCTGAAGGTGTACAAGAAGGTGATCAAAGACCAGGAGGGACAGGTGAACATGGAGACTAAGGGCGTCGCTGAGCTGTTCATGGAGCTCGCGACGGTGCAGAATCTGCTGGGTATTGACTCGACGGAGGCTGCGACCAACGCTGAGGCGGCCCGCGAGATGTTCAAGACGCGTGACGGCGACGACACGATCAACTACGCGTTCAGCTTGAACGCGCTGGCGGGCGTGAAGATGCGTGAGCAGAAGATCGAGGAGGCGTACCAGCTGCTGCACCAGGCGCACAACATCGCGCTTCGCCTCTATGGGAAGGACCACAAGATGGTGCTCGCGAGCGGGAAGACGCTGGTTGACGTGAAGAAGCACATGGACGACCTCAACGCCGCGAAGGCGAAGGAGAAAGAGGAGCTTTAGCTTGATACTCGCAGATTACAAAAATAGAGATGTCCAACAGTACGCACGGCCATTTTTCGATTTTGTGTCTCTCCCTGTGCTGTAGCTGCTGTGTGTCACTGTACTCTTTGACGATCTTTCGCCATGAAGAGACGTGGAAGGAAAGCTGGAAAGAAAGAATGGAATGCGTTGGATGGAGCTGCCCATGAAGGCCAAGAGATCTTCATTCATTCGTACTCCAGCGCAAAGAAAGCCACGTCGTGTGAAGACCAGCACCACCAGCGCATTTGAACGCTGTACGTCTACTTCATATCAGCAACATGTCGGACTTGGAGCGCGCGGACCAGTTCAGCTTCCTATACGAGAATCGCGAGCCGTGCAACACGATCGCGCTGCTGCAACTTGGTATCACGGTCATCACATTCATCTTCACGTACACTGTGTGGTGGGCGGGACTCTTCGGCGTGATCGTCGCGGCCATGGGCTACTACGGGTCCGTGCAGCCGGTGATCCAGAGCAAAGTCAGCTTCATCCAATTCGTGAGTGTAGATACTACATATCTGTTGCTTGCCCACTGCTCCGCGAATCTTCGTTTGCCTTTGCACTAACATATAATGCTTGTACCGATTTGACCGCAGTACTACTTTGGTAACTGCTTCATGCTGCTGCTGCAAGGCTTCTCCGCAGTCGTGCTGCTTATTTTGGTCGGTGAGTGGGAGGACTTTGACGTCTGGGCGTGGATCGTGCTCATCGTCGGCAGTATGGCGTTCGCGCTTCTCATCTACATCACGGTACGAAAGCCGCACCCCTGTTATTACTGGTTGTCGTGAAGGCTTCAGCTGACTGATTCCTTCCTTCCCATACGCTTGCAGTACACGGCCATCGAAAGATCCCATGCGTACCGCGCGGAGCTCATGCGCAACCCGCCTCCCGCTGAAAACATCTACGGCGCGTCATCCACCGGACACGTGTACACGGCGATGCCAAACGTGTACAAGGGACCGGCAGAGATCAAGACCATCTAAGAGCTCAGCGAATGCGTTGTAGCACTCGGAGTCGCCATGGCTGTATATATCTTCTGTATCTCCTCAACCAACACCAAAATGAACCCATTTTTCCACGCGAAAGGATTAATCCAAGAGCTGTTTCGTTGTATTCACTCGTTATCCATGCTTGAGCATGCGCGCGGCGTCATCGAGCAGCGTCGTTCACGACGAGATACTTTACTTGATGAGCTTGTGGAAATGCGCTTGCGCAGCAGCGTCGCCCTCCTGGAGCAGCAGGTGGACGCTCATCCACTTGAGGTCGTCTTCGCTCTGCAGCTCGGGGATCTCGCCAGACATCATGACCATGCACAGGCCGCACAGCAGATCCGCGTGGCGTCGGAAGCACATTGTACGAGTCCCCTGTGAGCTGCTTGAAGAGCTCGTGTGGCTCCGAGTGTTTCTTCTTCTTGCTGCTCAGTCGCTTTTGCAATCGAGCCGCTGCTTTCGGTGGCTGATCAACTATCAATCCAGCAGCGACCTCGCGACCCTTTTCAATCATACTCCGGCTGGACTTTGCCGTTCGGAGCGATGCTGAACCTGGAAAAGGTCTCTACCAACGTCGTGATGGAGTCTTTTCAGCGACACCTTGGGGTTCTTTTTCATCATCGCTCTTGCACTTAGGCTTTGGGATCTGTCACCACGTTTGTTGGGAGTCAGAGGGAATGGACACCTTTTGCTGTAGGGAGCGTCCTTGACGAATTTGATCAACGGAGTGATCGCCAACTGTACTTGATTGAGACTGTTGTTGTTGTTAGTTGTTCGTATTGCTCTTGGCAGTATCGCAGCTGCTGGCACTACCGAGTCGCGTGTTGTTCTTCAGGATCGACGCGAATGCGGGCGATGAACACGAACAGCTCGCGCTAGCGCTTCACGCCAAATCTCTTCTTGAAGTTGCTCAAAATGTGTCCGAAATCAATGTGGAACAGCTCGTCCTGCCGAGGCAGCGTGATGTTGTCGTTGTGACGATCTCCGATGCCCACTAGCACGTACGTGGCAACGCAGCTTGCAGCGCACGATCACGCAAAGTTCTGCAGGATATGGGCGAATGTTTGTGGAGTCTTTTAACGAATCAAATATTCGGGAAATTTCAAACAAACAAATAGGTCACCATATTTGAAGCGAATTATCTGTATTCGTTTGTATCTGTTTGAATAGGAGCCCTCACAGTGTGATGGATCCACGCGCACGTCGAGTCGCAGTGATGTCACCTCCAGCGGTGGATGCCGCTTTCTATCGCTGCAACCTCTCGTAGCTATGCTGCCTCTCGAACGATGGCACATTGTTCACCAGCAGCCACTCCTCCAGCGCACGTTGTTCTGTCAGCACTCTCAGCGCCGAGTGCAGCTTGTGCCTCCTGGTGCCACGCTGAGATCCATGCTGCTACTTGAGACCCAAGTACAGAGTTTTCTACTTGGAGCCTACCACACGGCAGCGCTCGGGAATCACGCCACACAGTTTCCTCGTGGGGTCCAGTGGGAGCGCAAACTCGCTCGGGAACATGGTTTCCTGTAGTTTCTCCCGAAGTACCTTGTTCTTCTCCTCCATCGACCCGCTCTGTTTGACGAGCTGGTGGATATCCGCCAGTTTGTTCATCACGAACACTTGGTGGTCGAGCTGCACACGCTGCGCGCGCGCGCAGAAGCGAAGTTACGTGTCCAAGAGCACACCATACCGATGGTGCACATCCAGAAAGTGGATCTCTGGCTTCAGGGCGGATCAGGCGGTCTTCCCTGGCGGCTGCAGATGCTCGAAACATGTTGGTGACTCGTTATTTACTTCCGACTCGGAGAACTGGTCGTCATCATCGTCACAGATGAGAGCCTCACGCTCGCTCTGGTTGCTTTCCGCATCAGATGACAGGCTCGCGTCGCTGGGGTCTTCGACGACAATCACCAGCGAGAAGAAAGGCGGCACCGATCGCCTTCGGTCCATAACTTGGAATTCGACAAGAGCTTTGCTTCGTTCACGTCTCGCAGCACTAGAAGCCTGTCGCGCAAATGAGTCCCAGAAATGGAAAGTGCACTGCGCCGCTTGCCTCTCTCTCGTTCGCACCAGGGGAAGCAAAACCCGATTCGATCAGCCACTAGTGCGCCACACGGTTGCAAGTTCTGCTCCACACGGTGCTGCTCGCTTGCGTTATCCACAGCAACGTTTCTTGAGCGTCATCATCGCAAATTAAGCTCGTGGCTTGCAGTGGCCAGCGTCAGTTCATTCAACCCGTATTGAGTCAAATCGTGGTTGCGTGGAAGCGTCGAAAGACATCTGGGACGTTCGTTCCCTGCCGACCTAGCACCACTGATTGAGCCTCTGGCCCTTTGAAGGTACGCAGGGCGATTATCGCCTCGGACCGCGCTCGTCGCCACCTTCCAGATGTTCGACGCGGCGTTCGTATCTCGGTTCC